>CM041779.1:103981132-104001104 GCA_023374045.1 Limonium bicolor
AAAGACATGCATCCATGTTGTAGTTTTTTTACAACAATGCCAAAACTGAACACATGGGGCACATGAATATAATTAAAAACACAGAAAAGAGTGCAGCCTCAATTGGGGTAGTTATGTTGGTAGAGGGTGGAGTAGAGGAGCAAAAAGTTATGAGTTCGATGTAACACCCCATTTCTTAAACACTTAGATTAACTTCTTAAACCATTAGAATTTGTAGTAAAATACAAAATTATTTAGGTGTTACAACCACAATCCTCTTAAGGGGATGTTAAGGCTCAACCACTTCTTAAAATCAACTTTAAACTTTCAAAAATTTGGGCATGATTTACCAAGACATGTCTCTTAACACCATATACCTCTTTATGCAAGAAAACATGCTCACTAAATGTAACCACATGGCATGACCAACTAGTGGCTCCCGAAAGGTAGTACCTACAATTTACAAGGTAGTCTAGAACATATGTCCTTACACTTTGTCCTCGTCTAATACATTGCTCGAATTAGTACAAGGAAGAGGCTGGCCAACCATGGCTGTCATACGCTTAACTTTAATTACAAAAGAGTATGAGGGAAAAGTGCTCTCATACTTTGATTTACACCTTTTAAAACCCATGGTAAAGTCTTTTAAAAGCAAATAAAGGTATTATAGTTTAACAAAGGAGTTTGTACAAAACTCTTAACACTCAAGCAGCTCAAATTCCGCATAAGCTCACACTCTCATAGCCTCTAAGACCTGCAACAAGGTCAAACACTTACAGATAGCACACAAGATAAACTGTCAGTATAAAACTAAGTAAACACTAAGCAACCCTAAAGGTAGTTTTATTACTCTTTTAATAATGATTATTGATAAATTTGTATCTTTCATTTACTCCCTGTAACTTGCTTCCATTTGGAGTCCTTTTAAAGGACATCATCTCTCATTATACACCTTGTTGCCTCAAATCTTCACAAGCACAAGTTAATCATATATGCCACAAGTCCACATAAGCATAAATCATATACATAAACATTGTGGAGATCCTTCAAGAGGAACATAATTCTATACGTTCAATTCATTTCAAACATCCCATTATAGTTCATTTTCACACATCAATGTTCATATTCAATTCACATGAACATTCCAAGATCAATAGCACATTAATCCATAAAGTATAAAATGGCTTGTGTCCCTTATGACATTGCAAATTTCAATGGCACATATGGCCTCCGGTTTAAAAGGTTTGTTTCCCTCATATTATCAATGGCTTCATTAGCCTCCAGTTTATAGGGTTTATTTCCCTCTTAATATCAATGGCTTCACTAGCCTCTGGTTCATATGGTTCGTTGCCCTCTTAATATCAATATCTCTACTAGCCTACGGTTTATAGGGTATATTCCCTCTTAATATCAATGGCTCCACTAGCCTCCGGTTTAATAGGGTTCGTTGCTCTCTTGATATCAATGGTGCTATTAGCCTCCGGTTTATAGGGTTAGTTGCCCTCTTAATATCAATGGCTTACTAGCTGCAAACGGTCTTTTTGATATATTAAAAACTACGAAATTAATTCTAGAAATTAATAAATAAAATAAACCTACGGGTTACAAAATATTTCCCGGTCTTAGCAGTAAAGTAATATGAGCAACCGGGGTATCGAACCAAGGGACTAAGAAAACGAATCTAATCCTAGCAAAAGCTGTAAATCGGGGGAAAGTTGTAGAATAATAAAATAGAAAACAAGAAGAAAGTAAGTGAATAAGATAATAAAAACAGAACTCCGGGTTTAGGTGGTCTTTTCTAGTTAAGTCATGCAGTTCTATCACCAGTTGATTAGGAAATAAGGTTCGGCAAATTCTAATAAGTTTCTAAATGACTAAATCCTAGCCAAATAAAACCCTCTTGCATAGAACGTGATAAACCAAATCATGAATGTTAGATTTAACTAATGCTTGTGTTTAGTGTATGTAAACAGAGAGTTTGTAATAAGCGAATGCTTGCTTTCTTATTATATAAAATTGATGTTACACGCCTATGCCTTACATGTATATATATACATTTAGATATATGCTAAAGATATACAAATCTAACAGAAATCTTGGAAGATAAAATAAGTAAGTAAAAGATAATACTTACTTAAGTGGAACAATTAAAGATATATGGGCCTAAGTAATTGGACCTGCATGATTAGGCCCACTATTATCCCAATACCCCCCCTCAAGCCGTAGGTAAGCAAGATTACCTAGGCTTGTGAGACTATGGTTGGTCATCCCCATTTGTTGAATCTGATCTCTGTATCTGGTGCCTGAAATGGACTTTAGTCATCATGTCTGCCAATTGAGTTGAGGTGTGTGTGTAAACTAAATCACCAAACCTTGTGTATTTGTTCATCGAACAAAATGACAATCTATCTCGATATGTTTAGTCCTTTCATGTAGAACGGGATTTCGAGCAATGTGAATTGCTGTCTGGTTGTCACACTTGACTGGTACTGGAGTGATGTTGGTGACTCCAAGTTCATGAAGGAGTCGTGTTAACCAGGTGAGTTCTACTGTGACTCGCCGTAGAGAACGATATTCAGCTTCTGCGCTAGAGAGAGAAACTGATCCTTGTTTCTTAGTCTTCCACGAAATAGGACTGTTACCCAGGAAAATATAGTAGCCAGACACTGACTTTCGTGTGTTAGGGCATGCAGCCCAATCTTAATCACAATATGCTAGAAGATCTAACTTCCCTTCCTGCTTCTTATTAAGTATTATCCCATAAATCATGGTTCCTTTAATATATCATAGTGTATGAAGTGCTGCTTGCATGTGAGTATCAGTTGGATTTTGCATGAATTGACTCAGCACCTGAACTGTGAAGCTAATATCTGGTCGGGTGTTAGATAAATAATTCAACTTTCCAACTAATCGACGGTAAATAGTGGGATCTTCAAGACTTGTACCGTCGTTGAGGAGAAGTTGTTTTCCCATTATCATTGGCCCTTGTGTGGTTCTAGCATGTTGACAATCATATTCCTCGACTAAGTCTTTACAAAACTTCCGTTGGGATAGAATGTATCCATTATCTGTGTGTATGAATTCAATTCCAAGGAAGTAATGCAGCGCACCCAAATCTTTTATCTTAAAATTTAGATGCAAGGCTTGTTTGATGGCATCTACACTCTGTTGGTTCGCCCCTACGACAAGCATATCATCTACATAAACTGCAACAAATATCATCTCACTCCCGGTACCCTTATAGAATAGGGAATAGTCATTCTTCGACTGTGTGAAAGCAAGAGTCTTGAGGAACTGAGCAAGCTTAGAAAACCATTGTCGGGAAGCTTGCTTAAGTCCATACAGGGATTTCTTTAATCGACAAGCTTTATTTCGACCAATAACTTCAAGCCCATGAGGTACCCTCATGTAAACTTCCTCATCAAGAGTCCCATGCAAAAAGGCATTGTTAACGTCGAGTTGATTGATCACCCAACCTCTGTGAAGAGCGACTACTATAAGAGCAAGCATCGTGGTTAGCTTAACCACGGGAGAAAAGGTCTCTGTATAATCCAACCCATGACGTTGTGTAAAGCCTTTTGCTACTAATCTTGCCTTGTAGCGCTCTAAAGATCCGTCGGACTTCAGTTTGATCTTGTAAACCCATTTGCAACCAACAACTTTCTTTCCTTTTGGCAAATCTACTACTTCCCACGTGTCATTTTCTTCCAGTGCCTTTAATTCATCTCGCATGGCCTTTTGCCAATGTTCATGAAGAACCGCTTCCTTGTAATCGTTGGGCTCACACATGTTCATAATTTCATTATTATGATCGGTGGTCAAGAGAGCAATAGAAGTACAAGGCTTGATGTCAGTTAAACTTGCACAATCGGATATAAAACCAGAGTGTTGACCTTTGCTTCCGTATACCCTCTCATCTAAGACATCTTGAAAAGCAGTGTGGCAAACATAGTCATTAAGGTAATCTGGTCTATGAGTCTCTCTACTGGAACGACGTAGACCATGAGAAACACTATCATGTGATACTGTCGGGACTTCTGCTGGACTAGAGATGGAAGAATCTTCGTTATCATGCTGAACGGATGTGATGAATTCATGCGTGGCATTAGCGGGTATCCCATCATCCTCGAAAAGAACAGGTGTTGGGTCGGTTACATAAATGTCACCGTGGTGGACTGTAGCTCTATAGACTTCAATATCTTGTTGAAAAGGAAATATATCAACATGGAATTTGATGTCACGGCTGACGTCAATTTTCTGACTAGTAAGACTCAAAACTTTCCATCCCTTTTTCCTTGGATCAATTCCTAAATAAACACATGCTTCTCCTCTTGGATGACACTTTCCATTTTTGTGATTAACAATAGTCTTGTAATATAAGCATCCAAAAGGCTTTATCTCCTCATACTCCGGTCTCTGACCATGCAGGCTTTCAAACGGATGTTGACCATTTAAAGCCTTTGATGGCAGCCGATTAATCAAAAAGGTTGCATATAATATGCACTCACCCCAATACAAAAGTGGAACATTTGACTGGAAAAATATAGCTCTGGCAGTTTCAAGCAAATATTTATGTTTTCTTTCCACTATCGCATTTTGTTGGGGAGTATATGCACATGTTGTTTGATGTATGATTCCTTCTGTGGCATAAAACAACTTTCCCTCATTCGAATTCCCAAGTTCTTTCGCATTATCTGTCCTTACTATTTTGACTGCAGCCTCAAACTGTCGTTCGACCATCTTGATAAAATTGACAATAACACTCCAAGATTCACTCTTTTGCCGGATAAGATGAGCCCAAGTGGTCCGAGTATAGTCATCAACAATACACACAAAAAACTTATATCCATTATAAGTTTCCGTGCTAAACGGTCCCCAAACATCTATATGCAACATTTCGAAAGCTCTTGTACTTTTGTGATTGGACTTATCAAAGGGAAGACATTGAGCCCTAGCTTTGTAACAAATATCACAAGCAAATGTAGAAGGAACATCGGCTGATTTTATTAATCCCATTTTAACAAGTTTAGGATAAGGTACATGACCTAAGCATACATGTATTTGCTCAGCCTTCGGACTTATCCGTGTAATCAAACCTCTATCTACCGTATTAAAGTCTCGGTTTACTTTCTCGCAGCCCAGACCATTCTCGCAGCCCAGAACATTACCGCAGCCCAAATTCCTTCCTTCGCATCTGCCTCGTTCTTCTACCCAGCGATCCGCCTCAGTGGAATCCAAAATATAGAGCCCACCTTGGTTAAGCCCAACACTTCTAATCATCCCTGTTGTAGGGACCTGAAGAAAACACCGCTTCGAATCAAAAAGCATGGAACATTTATGTTGCTCAGTCATCTTCTTCACTGAAATCAAATTAAACATAAAATCTGGAACATAAAGCACATCCCTAAGCGAGATTTCCTTTCCGATTTTAACATCTCCCACCATACTTACTGCTTGAGGTCTACCGTCGGGTAGCACAACAGTGCGATTGCACTTGAGATTCTTCCAATTATGAAACAAAACCCTAGCTCATGACATATGATCAGTGGCCCCCGAATCAATTACCCACCTTCCGCCGGTTTGGTTGTGCAATTCGTTGCTCAAAAAACAATTTTCAGCACAAATATTGAAGGAATACTTACCGGAGAAGTTGCAATATTCGTTTTCCTTTTTCGTTGCTGCGACTGTGCTTCGAATCAACTCAGAAATTTGTTGAAGTTGTTTCTGTGTTAAACCTCCTTCATCTTGTTTTTCCATGTCGCTGACTTCCTCCTGTTCTTTCGCAGTATTAGCATACGCTTTCTTCTTGCGAGCTAGAATGGCGTCTCTTCCATGGAGCTGATAGCACTCCGAAGCGAGATGGCCGGTTCGCTTGCAGTGCGAACATCTGCGTTTCTGGTAGCAATCATCGGCGCTGTGGCCGTCTTCTTGCAGAAAGAGCAGGTAAGTCTTCTCTTGTCTCCTTCAATTTTTCTAGGGTTCTTCGATGTTTCACCGACACCATGACTGTAAAACGACATGGCGTCCTCTCTGATGAAATCTTTCTCTCTCTGATCCTCTTCTTGCACTATCAAAGAGAATGCTCTTTCTAATGTCGGAACATCTTGCATAGCCAAAATCTGGCCTCTGATTGCTAAATATTCTCGGTTCAAACCCATGAGAAACTGAACCAACTTGTCGTTCTCTCTGGCCTTTTTGATTGCTTTATTCACTCGCATGTACACCCTGTACAACTACATCGTTCCGGTGGTTGAGCCGAATCAATCTCTCCCCAAATCCTCTTGAGTTTGTTGTAATAAGCCACGACTGAATCTTCAAGGTGTGAATTACCGCCAAGT
This sequence comes from Limonium bicolor, assembly GCA_023374045.1. Lineage (NCBI taxonomy): Eukaryota > Viridiplantae > Streptophyta > Magnoliopsida > Caryophyllales > Plumbaginaceae > Limonium > Limonium bicolor. Next base: position 103,987,450 of record CM041779.1, read on the forward strand.
TGCTCTTCTCATATCTGCTGCAAAGCGCATCCCAAATTTCTTTGGGATCTTCAAGATACCTCACGCCTTGCAAAACTGTTGGGTCGAGTGAGGTCTTCAACCAAGAAACAACCAGGGAGTTTGCTCTCTCCCAGGCTACAGAACGCACTGCATCATTCTCTGATGGCTTTTCTATCTTGCCAGTAACAAAAACAAACTTGTTCTTTGTTTTCAGGGCGGTCGTCATATCCGTCTTCTAACCCAGAAAACCAATCCCGGTGAACTTTGGAACAAGATGCAACCCAGGGTTTTCAGCGGCATGAACGTAGATCGGGTCATTGACGTCGATCACATTGTTGCTGCTGACGCTACCAATTTCACCTGCGTTCTTTTTGCCTCCATCATCGTCGGCCATAGTTGAAGATGATTAAAACAGAGAAATCTTTCCCTAAGCTCTTGATACCATGTTAGATTTAACTAATGCTTGTGTTTAGTGTATGTAAACAGAGAGTTTGTAATAAGCGAATGCTTGCTTTCTTATTATATAAAACTGATGTTACACGCCTATGCCTTACATGTATATATATACATTTAGATATGCTAAAGATAACAAATCCTAACAGAAAATCTTGGAAGATAAAATAAGTAAGTAAAAGATAATACTTACTTAAATGGAACAATTAAAGATATATGGGCCTAAGTAATTGGACCTGCATGATTAGGCCCACTATTATCCCAATAATCTACCACAACAAGTGCAGAAGGATTAAGCGCAAGAATTTAAATCGCATCTGAAGGCTAAACTCATCAATCAGAAAGAGTTCTCCACAGACTAACAGATTATAACGACCTATCTATCAATCACCGATCAGATCTTGACAGATTTCGCAAAGCTAAAAATAAAGTAGCAAGTTTTATTGATAGCGCAAATAAGATTTATAATCTGAAACAAACCCAAGATTAATCCCATATCTACTGATAATAAAACTACAAAATCCTAACTATTTACAACCACCATTCCCCGGAGTTAATTCTCTTAGCCAAGCATAGCAACACAAGAAATGATAAGAGAAGAAGGTGTAGAAATCATCTCTAATTAATCTGAAGATCTACAAGTCGTAGGGTTGAACAAACTGGTGAAGGTGATGCAGAGATTCCTCCTTGGTTGCACGACTGCTGAGAAAGAAACTAGGTCGCGGTCTTAAATCTGAATTCTGAATGTTTTCTTCTGTCTCGCGCATGCTCCTTTAAAACAGAAATTTTGGACATAAAATACACACGTTCGGCTAACCTGTCCGGGTAAGTTAGCCGGATAAGAGATAGAATTGTCACGCGAGATTTTTGAGATTGTGAGACGCCCGGCTCTACGTCTGGGCCACTTAGTCGGACAGCCTGGCTGGACAAATATATATATTAAAATCTCGGCACTACACTCGTGGTCGTAAATTTTCTGTCCTTCTGAGCACGTCCGGGTCACAGGGCCGAACACGTCATTCGGACACGTTAAAGCTTAAAAAAACAGCATTCTGGGTGTGTCTGAGTCTCCGTCCAGGTCAGTTAGCCGGACAGGAACAACGCGTCCGGGTCACTTAGCCGGACGTAGATCCAGACGTGTGTAAAAATTTCAATTTTGAGGTGTCCGGACCACCCGTCCGGACCATAGGGTCGGACGTAGATCTAGACATGTGTATGTTCGTGTTCCTTTTCTCCGTAACCTTCAACAGGGTCGAGATTCTTCGTTTGAGCTTCGATTTACTCCCCATTTGTGGCATTGGAAAGCTCTTGAGGCTAACTATGCATTTTCACCATCATTTCCCGCTTTTAACATATAAATTGGCATCAGTTCTTGCCCAAAGTAAGAATCATGAAAAGCATAGGATAAGTGTGAGAAAGCGCATACAAAATGTTGTATAAAATAAGAATTCAGTACCAATAAAACCATGTCAATTTCACACTTATCACTAGCCTCCGGTTTATAGGGTCGATTGCCCTCTTAATATCAATAGCTTCATTAGCTTCCAGTTTATAGGGTATGTTGCCTTCTTCAAGCATTAATTCTTCAATATTCATTAATAATCATGATTAGTCATCCATAACCATTCATCAAGGAATAATCATCCGTAATCACTCAATAATGATTAATCATCCACAATTATTTATCAAGGGTTATCCATCCAAAAACATTCATCAATGATTAATCATCTATAATCATTTATCAAGGATCCATCAAGGATTATTCATCCGAAATCACTCATCAAGGATTAATCATCCATAATCATTCAACATGAGAGGTTAAACCTCCTTACAATCAGCTCATTATTAATTTCCATAATATCATGGTTGTTCCCAATAACACATTTCATCAACATGACCACTATGATCAATTAGATCTCAAGTTGTCCTTTATCAAAGTGTATCAACTATATGATACCTTCTCAACCATTCACATATTAGGGTCCTTAGGACCATTAGAAAGTCATTAATGAGTTCTCATACCAAAGGTTATCATACTTTCCCTTTTATTTCATATAGAAGTTCATCTTTCATTAGTCATCATCATCATTGTTAATTTTCACTCCAACTATGTCATAAATAGTGAAACATCACCTTACAACTACATTCGGTTTAGTGGTTTAAGGTAACCATGGCCATACTTTATCCACAACCAAGTTACAATTCCAAAGGTCATCACTCCTTCATATCCAAGTTCATATACCAAAGACTATATAGATAATCAAGTCCATAATGAAATCACTATGACTCTCATAATAGGATAAATAGGATTTCTAATCATCCTTAAGTAAACATATCCATATAGATAATTAAACCTTACTATTTCCTTTAGCTTTTCTTTGATGATCATATTAGGTCTTCAAGATCATCCACACACTCTATTGGCTTTCAAGAGGTGACCAAATAGATTACATAATCAGTTAGTATCACAACCACCAAATTCACACATCTTCTTAGGGCATGCATACACCAATAGACATAGGTTTATCTTTTTGGATGATTTAACTTTGATCCAAGCTCTTGTCCTTTGGCTCAAGTCCTAGCGTTGTCCCTGATGTCTAGGGAATTCACACAACAGTCAAACAACAACGCACAATCAATGACCATTCAACATTGCTCAAGATAACGTAATAATACACACCTATCTTTTCATCCAAAATAGGAACTAAGCCACCTTAGGCTTTTTAACTCGTCTTTAAACATTTCTATGTAATTCTTTAATGCCATTCAAGCGTTAAAACCATAAAATAGCTTAAAAAAGAAAGCCCTAATTTTCATGTTTAGATATATCCATAGGAGGTCATGGAAAGAACTCAAAATTTGACTTCCACTAATACCAATAATAAGTGGTTCAAACTCATGGTTTTAACATAATATTAAGTTTTAATGAAGTACTTAAGCCAAAAAATGAGTTTATGAGTGTGAAATCAACAACACCTTACTAGTTGTGAATAGTAACAACGGTGAAGAAGAAGATAGAGATCTCTAGCTCAAAATGAAGCTTGAAGAAGAAGGAAATCGTCTTTAGTTGCTAACAACAACTAATAATCAATCTAAGGTGAAGATTTGGAGTGAGGGGAGGAAGAACAAGGGTTTCCATTGCTTCTGCTTCTACTTCATGTTTTTGACAAGAGGAGAAGTGTTGGGAGGAAAAAATCATGACTGATAGAATGGGGAAGAGAGAGAAGGCTTATGTGGCAAGTCTCTTACTAACTCTTTTGGATAATTAAAACAAAGCCTCTCAAGTACCTTTCTCTTAGAGTTCCAGAATTTTCATAAATATATAGTAATGAACAGTGCACAAATATAATCTTTAGACAAACAAAGTGTGTTTTAAGCCTTTAAAGCTCTAAAATAAACCAATATTGAACAATATTTCACATTATCAAAATACCATTAATTATGTCCCTCATACGTCCTCGACAAAGGATTCTAGAGAGATATAAAGTTTGTTAGAATAGTGGGATTATGGGTGTATTTTTTGAGAATAATGGGGTTGTGATGTATTTAAGAAAATTTTAAAATAAGGACAATATCATAAAATTCAATTAAATTCTGACTGCGCAAATTTGAAACCCGACTGCGGAAACTAGTTCAGTTTTGAATTTCATCATATGACCGTTGGCGGGGCTCAAATCAAAGCTTAAATAATGAGCCGATTTGGTAAACGACACTAGTAATTATGTCAACCCGTCCTTAAACGCCTTTAGGATAAGTAGAGGTGAGCATTCAGTTTGGATATTTTGGATTTATCCAAAAAATTAACCGATTTTTTTTATTTTTAACCAAATTTTCTAACCCAATTAAAAATTTCCGTTAACCGAATTATCCAAAGTATAATTTGGTTTGGATTTCGGTTCTGACTTTATTTAATTCAGTTAACTGAATTATCCAAATATATATATATTTTTAAAATATTTCATTTTCTAATTTTAGTCTTTAGTGACAAATAACCAAACACACACCCTAAATTTCGGTTAGTTGAAATCCAAACTAGCTAAAATTTGGATTTCAATTCGGCTTGTAATCAATATAATCAAAATCCAATGTTTTTTTACAATTTGGATTTAATTATCCAAATGTTCATCCTTAAGCATGATTACCAAGGGCTCTTATGGGTTCTTAAGTAAAAAAAAAGAGGTGGAAAAAAGAGGGGGTAAGAACTCTAATTTTGAGTTCTTGGGGAAGAACTTTTTAAGAACCCATAAATGGGCCCACCATTTTTTTCCTTTAATTATAATATGTCAAATATAAATAGTCAAATCTTATATATTTTTAAAACTTAATATTTTATAAACTAATAATGATATAAATAAACCAAATACTACATCAAAATTCTAAAATCTCATTCTCTACAAAATGAGATGCATATTGACTATGTTTTTCATATTTTAAATATATATATATATTTTAGGTAAATTAATACTTATTATTTGTATTTTAGTGATATAAAAATATAATATTAAAATATACTTGAAAAATGTAATATGTACCGATGTATTCATTTCAAAATTCATTATAATATTTTAATTCTAAATATCAAGTGAAAAATAATATTAATAATATATATGAATATATTTAATTTTTGCTTCAAAAATATAATAAACTTTAATATATTTTAGTTAAGATTATTTGTGTATTATTACAAATAGTAGTGATAATAATTATATATTAATGTTTGTATTCTTATAATAATTAATAAGTTAAAAATAAAATGATATGAGAAATGGAGAGAGTTTAAAACCAAATGATGGGCTGTCTGATGTTGGTAAAAATTGGATATGGTTTTTAAAATGATGGGCTCTCTAAGTGCCTAAGGATAAGGCCTTGGTATCTATGGCCATTACTCCTCCATAATGCTGCTCGTTGATCCACTAAGCTCTTTTTGCTCCAAGTCGGCTACTTGTCATTTCTCTTGTTATGAGTTTTAGTTGAGATGATGAAAAACAGTTGGAAGTTTCCCTCAAATGGGGAGCCCTTTGACTATACTATACGATCCCTTACCCGGATGAAGGGAAGAAGAATATGAACAATCTAAAAAAAGAAAAAGACGCTCTCCACTTTAGATAGCAATTACTACTAGTATTAAATAAGAACAAGAAAGCACCTTTTGAATTAAAAAAAAAATGAGAAACAGACTTTTGGCGCTTATAATTTGTTTCAAGTGCTTATTATCTTTGAGGGAATCGAAAAGAGTTGATCAATTTTTTTCCTCCAAGTATCTGATAATTAGGTGCACATGGATGCACTAATAAACACATACCTCCCCTGTTTCAACTCAACAAAGCATCATAGTGTTTCAGGGGCATGTTCACAAGATTAGGTACCACCACAACCAGATTCTAGAACGCTTCTGCCTTGCACATTTAAATAATCTCCCTTATAATTAACCTACTCCAAATTAACTACCTTGATTCTTCTTTTATTATTATTTAATGCCTTTATGGCCCTACAGAGAATCCAGCTTAACGTGCTATACCGTCTCCTTTGGTCTAATATCAGCACCACCATATGCAGGGGAGAATCATAACAGCATCTAAAAAGATTAGATCATTCTTAAAGTGAAGAGAAAAACAACATATTAGGATTATGATATGAAGTGACTTAGTCGTTCAAGACATTGAACTTAGACCACGTGATAGATCTTACTTTAATGATGATATTTTATAAAGGTCTCTTTTCCCATGATATATAATGATGAATACCATCATCAATTATGAGGATGATTAATTAATGGGAAGAATTTATAAGCGGTGATTGTAAATCTTTTTAAGATCATAATGACAATCATTGGGTGTGCATGCTATCTCAGTCATCATTATAACAATCATCAGCTTCTTACCCTTTGGCTTTGAATCATGTCAACCATAACCTGAAAGTTTAGATACCAATCTCAATCATTAGTTTTGTACTTGAACATGATAGAAAGGGCCTTTTTTCCTTTCATTGTTTTTCTTCTTCCCATTTTCTAATGATGGCAATAGTCTAGCTTTATCAATACTTATTGGATTAATTTAGGTAGGCCTATAACTTTCTTTCAACAATATCAATGTCTTCACTGCATAATCTTTCAGCAGGTGGTATATCTGTTATTATATCATATTTACCAAACCTGAAAAAATTGCCTTTGATGCTGCAATCAGTTATCCCTCAAACGATTCACCTCATTCAAGAACATGATGTACTTTCTTTTCTTTTGGTAATGGAATCACATTAGCGGTATTGGAATAATGTGTAAACAGGGTCTGTTCCTAAAATTATCAAGATAGAAGGTGAAGTAATATGTCATCAATCAGCTTTATGCCATAATCTGTGTATACTAGTCTACCTTATCAAACGTAATGAACTTTACATCGGTGTTATTTCATACGACATAAAACAACAAGTATGTTAGTTACCCTACGTATATAATGTAATAAAGTAATTAAGCCCAATATGATTCCCCTTATATATTCTTCATTTTGTGTTACATACGTAACATCATATGTGACAACCATGTCATATTTGAACTTAGGATTTACTTGCAAAAAAGTTGGTATAGGGTTAGTAGAGAAAACTTAGGGCGACTGTGAGAGTTTTTATATAGTAGAAACTCGTTTTTTTTGTTACGAAGGTTTTTGTAACGACTTAAAATCGTTATTATATATTTTATTAGTTACAAGTCTTTTGTTACCAAAAATAGTATGATATATTTGAATAAATTTGAGACTATATTAATAATACCCATCCTGACATATAACAACTAATATCGTCATAAAAAATTAGTTTAGTAACAATTTTGATTTTTGATAAAGATGTTTATCATTACAAAAAAACCTTAATTTTAGTAGTATAAATTCAAGATCAACTAATTAATTAAGCTCATAAAAACACAAGGTTTTAAATACAACATAATTTAGAAACAAAGTCTCTTTTTATAAATTCACCGCCTTAAATAGCATATATACAAATCTTTAACTCATATGCAGCAGCAAGCGACACAAGCAAACATTGATCGGGATTTTCATCATCTACAATTGCAAACTCAACTTTAACTAAAGCAAGGGCGGTGCTTACACTTAGACTCATTTTCATCTTTAATATTCCCTCCGTTAATTAATATGTGTCGTTTTAGGAAGGGATTATTGTTCAACAATATATGTCATTCTAGTTTTTTTGACATACTTTTTTCTACTTTTAACCCTACTATTCAACACAAAAGTAATTATTATCTAAATGGAAAAATGAAAAGTCGGGGTATATGCGTCATTTATCTACTTTTCTTAATAAGTGTGTAAGTTTCTAAAATGATATATATTATTGAACGAAGGGAGTATCATATATTTTACTCCGGAGCCTCTGCTAGGATAGCAAAAGCTCATACACAAGTTATGTTGGGTGAAGCTAATGATTAAAGGCATCATGAACGCAATGCCCTTGACTTATTCTCAAACTTTTAAAAAATATGTTTAGTAGCTTTCAAGCTCACTATACTTTTTCCCAACTAGTTTTAGCTACAACTTTATGTAACTATATCTAACTACACATGTATTGGTATAATTTGTATTTAGTATAATTTGTATTCATTAATTACAATTACTATAAATAAATGAGTACACTTGATATATACTAAAAGTGCATTATTTTTATTAATTATAAGTATATGTATGTAGCTATCTAGCTACATTAGAGTGTAACCAAGAATTATTGTTTTTTACATGTAATCTTTATGACATATATAGAACTCCACATGATTCTTCAACCATGTGTAGGTGACTTTATTGATAATGGCATTTGATTAATATGATAACCTCAAATGAGATGTCATACCAACCATGTGTTACCGCTCTGACACTGATTCTCAAACAGGGCTGGACGGAGCTCGGAGGATTTTGGTTTACCAAGACAGGGCATAACCTGTTTGTTTTCGAATTCGAAACTACCGATGTCATGCATGCTATCCTCGGGAGGAGACCTTGGACGATCAACAATAAACTCCTCGCGCTCGAAGCTCTTGATCCAGCAAAAGAGCTTACCCAACACGATTTTACCTGGATCTTGTTATGGTGCGGATCTACAAGCCTCCACACTCTTGATTTTGCTTATAGAGCAAGCCACAAGTTGGGAAAGCTCTCGGGCTACATGGAAGATGAGGCGGCGGTTGGGTACAAGTACCTCCGACTCAAGGTTGATATGAACATTCACTTGCCAGTCCTTTGAACACTCCCGATGTTCTTGAATGGCCAGTTTCATGTGTTCAAGTTGTCCTATGATAACATGCTTGCAATTTGCTCTACTTGCGGTTTATTTCTTCACTCCTCGGACGCATGTCCTCATGTGGAACCTGGGCAGAACATCCATAGGTCGTATGGTATGTGGCTTAGTTCGAGGCACAAGTGGAGAGTGGCCGCACAAGGGATATCCACTCACCGGATGATGCTTGGGAGGCCACATCAATCGGGTGTTCCGACAGCTAGATGGCCACATAGCAAGGGGTGGTTCAAGGTTGTGAAATTCATCAAGCTCTCTTGGATGTTGAGATGGCTTATCTCCTATCTAGTTCGAAGAAACATAAATTCAGTGAGGTTCCACTCACGATAGGAACTGTGGGACTTACGGCTTCCAGAGGCTAGGAGACAGGGCAACGACCGACAATGCATGGGTTTAGGTGGAGGCTAAGATAGGTTGGACTTGAGTGGAAACACGGGCAAGGGTAAGGTGATTCTGGGCAAGGACCAGAATCGCAAGGAGGATTAAATCAGCTTCGACTAGTTGTATGATGTGGAGCACACTCAATACAACTAGTTCTTTTATTCATGTGTCATCCCTTGTTATCTCTTGTTCCCTAGGTTGCGTTTTCCTTAGGTTATGTTCGGTGGGTTTTGTGATTATGGCTTTTAGCTCATCATCATGTTTGACGCTTGTTATGATCACCTTTGGGATGTTCTATAAGTTAATGATGCTCATGCTCATGCATCATAGTTCTCACAACTTGAAACGTCAAGGAGGTTTAACACACTCCCCTTGATGACAAGCTACGTTGTGTTGATTTGTTGTCTTTTAATCATTCTTGAAATACCCGTGAAATTTGGCTTAGGATTAAATTAGTATATAGTCGGGAATGATATGAGTAAGATTAATAAAGGCCCAGAGAAGCAATATATATATATATCGATATATTTACATCCGTTTCAAATAGTGTTATTATGTTCAAGAATACAAATTCGATTTTACTTCTTCCTAAAATAATTTCCTCTTCCTAACTTATTTATACAGCTATTGTGTATTTATCCCTCTATCTATTTATTTAGATAATCCTTCTCAATCTTTACTAGTGATCAGTTAGCTCTCCTTCTAAATTATTTTAATCAGATAATATTTAATTATCTCCTTGATTCGGAATCTAGATCCTTCCATGAATTTTGAAAGTTATTTAATTACTTGGTTTTCAGATTGATATTATTGTTGTTATTATTTTACAAACTATTTTCCAGTTCTCTCTCCTTTAAAATCAAATGTATTTATAACTTATTTCTATCTTATCTAATAATTATTTTCTATTTAATCTCACGATCTCCTTCATCTTCAATACGCCGTCACAACTCCTTCTCTTTCTTCAAGCTTCCAACCTCTTTTGAATTCACGCTCTTATTCTCCAACGTCGTTAGGCCGCTTCTCTGGTGCCGGAATTGGTAGAAGGGTAAGGGGAATCCGTTGGTAAGATTAGATGAATAATTTGCTAGTCTTTGGGTAGTATCTGATTGTGTTCTACTTGTATTCTAGACTCCGACTTCTCTGACGGACGTTACTGCTGACCTAGCTGAGTAATTCTGTGGCGGTGAGCGTATCCAGGTAAATGTTGTGCTCAACATCCTTGCCCTTGTGTTTTGTGTCGGTTAATGATTTGGATTTACTGTGGTTTTGAGATTGTGGAAGTTTGGGAATTATTTCCCCGTGAGTATTCTGGTGTGATGTTTTGCGAAAGGGTTTGATTAAATGTTTTGGGAGACTTTCCTTGAATTGGTTATTGGATTGATTGGTACCTTCTGGTGCTCCGTGTAAATTATTGGTGCCTTATGGCGCTCCGTGTGATTATTGGTACTATGTACCCGTGGATATTCTTATTACTTTTGCCTGCAGACATTACTTGCAGTTAAGCTCTAATGATCTACCTTTGGGTCATAAGTACCTTCTGGGGGGTGTGCACACTTAAGGACGTAGAGTGAGGTGGGATTCTAATTATTGCGACCCGGATTGGGGTCGTCCGTGTAAACCATTGATTGATTCCTGGAAGGTTCTCCCCTGAAATGTTTTGTTAATGGTGGTTTGGTGTTGGTAAAGATGGTTATTATTATGGTGTGAGTTAATGTTTTGCAAACGTAAATGGGTTTCAAAATGTATTTTACAGGTTGAGACAATGTTTACTCAGTTTTACTGATTTGCGCGATCCCTTCGCGTTTTCCATTGTTGTTTTATGATCGCAGGTACTCATGGCTGAATTGGGGTTCGGGACGCGCTGTCACATAGTTTAGGACGACTGAATAAATGCTACATTGAACAAGTTGAGTTATGTTTTGGAATTGTTATGTTTTATCAGTTTTGGAAACGTTTTGGTTTTGGTTAGTGGTTTAAGCCTGAGCACTCTTTGTTAGAGTGTGGCGGTAACGCCCTTGGGGATTTTGCTATTTCCGCTGCTATCTAGTTGAAGTGTTTTACTCGATTAATTCTTTAAGAAGTCTCAGATATGTTGGAAAGTTACTTACTGTTTAAGAGATCTTTCAGAGGCATCTATGTCGTTATTTGAAGTACTGGAGTTACTACAATGGCCTTTTTTGTTGCAAAGTTATTGTGATTAATTTGGTGTTGATTTGGTCCTGTTTGACATTTTTGGGTGTATTTCAGGACCTGTCCGAACGTCCGTCCGGACGTCCAAGTCGGACAGGCCCCGAAAGTTTTAAAGGCTTCTGTTTTGGTGTGTCCGAATTCGGTCCGAACTTTGAAGTCGGACACGCCACGTTAATTTTCCTCGGACTTTTCCAACTTACTTGTGTCCGAACTTCCAAGTCGGACACAAGTTCGGACACCTCTGGCTTTTCAACCCTTTCAACTCTCGACTTGTGTCCGAACATCAATGTCCGGACACAAGTTCGGACAGATGGTTTTCCACAGTTTAAATGTCTCGGCTTGTGTCCGAACTTCCAATGTCGGACACAAGTTCGGACCAGGCTTGTTTTGCCCTTTAGGACTCGTTTGGGGTCCGTTTTTGAAGCCGTTTTCACCGTTAGCTTTGTTATTCATACCTATGTTTTGAGGCAAAATCCAGGGTGTTACAATTCTACTATGGGATTGTTCTCGGTTAGTTCTTTATTGTAATCTTGTGTGGTTTACCTAATCGTAAAAGAAGAAAGTAGCTCTCAAGAGCAACATGGGACCTTATTATAACTCCCCCTCCCTAATCCCAATGTCACACCGCCCAATTGCTAATTCCAGGCCTTTACTACTGTGAAAACGACAAAAATAAGTGAACATTGAAAAGGAGGCTTGATTGAGAATAATTAATCACATACGGTGTAGAACATGCTCATCATCATTTGCAATCAGTTCCTTCGCAGTCATCCTAAAAATCAAAAGATTTAGGAAATTTGTACTATATCATTATAATACTAACTAACTTGTTGAATTAATTAAGGAAACTAATAATTTAAAAGAGCAACAGACGGGGAAGGTTGGGGTATTGATCATTCTCAAGTCAAATTTATTCCTTAATTTTCTTTTATTTAACTCCTTTCTTTCTCCCCCGCCCAGCACTACAGTCGCTCACTATATAAATGTTCTTTACCAGCATCACCTACTGCTCATCAATCCCATATCCTTCTCAGTTCCATCATCTCTGTTCTAATACATAGTAAAGCTACCACACATATATACATAAGGAAAACATAAAAAACAAACATTACATACAATCATGAGCTCATCAGCTACATCCTCAAAGAAGAGGCAAACATCCAACAACCAACAACAGCAAGATAGTAATACTCCAACCATCAAGTTTCTGGGCGTTCGTAGGCGACCATGGGGTCGTTACGCGGCGGAAATAAGAGACCCAACAACCAAGGAACGACACTGGTTAGGTACCTTTGACACGGCGGAAGAGGCTGCCCTGGCATATGATCGTGCAGCACGGTCAATGCGGGGAAATCGCCGTGCAAGGACAAACTTTGTTTATATTGATACTCCACTTGGCTGCTCTGTTACCTCCATTCCATCTCCTGAAAATACCCATCATCATAGCCAAAAGCAAGAAGAGGGGAAAATGGGGTTCTTTATACAGAACTTGACTGATCAGGGTAATTCTGGGGTTCATCAGGTTGGTTTTGGTGATCAATCAGCTGGGTGGGGAGATTCTCTGTATACTAGTGAGAGTGGAGATTATTATAATGGTAGTGATGGAAGGAAAATGGAGATTAATGATCATGAACTTCCACCACTTCCTGAGCAAATTGGGATGGTTTCTTCTGGATACGAGATGATGAGTTTGCAGGATTCATGGGGGATGGACACGTTTGGGACTCAATATGCTATTGCTGCTGCTGCCGCTGATTCGTCATTTTCCAGCAATACTAGTACTACTACTGGTGGTGGTGGGTTTGGGACATATGGAGATCAAACGACGTCGTCCTATTTTAGTTTCGACGACTCAAGTAGCGGGTATATCCATAGCCCGCTTTTCAGTTCCATGCCTCAAGTTACTGGTGGTACTACTACCTCAAGTATGGACGGGTTTGACCACTTTAATCTGGCCTCCTCTTCTTCTTCTTATTTCTATTGATGAAGAAAGACGCAGTTTCATACAAGAATCTTTTGGATTTAAATATAATTATGTTTTATTTCCTAATTAAAAAGATTTGGAGGGGAGGGGGGATTTCTCTTTCTTTTTTTTAAACAAAATTCTCACTTTAGAAAGCACTCCAGCGTCCTTCAAGGAAGAGACTGTTCTTGTGAGTGCTGCCGGTGCGGTTTAATTAGTAGTCATATAAGTAATATTGTCGTTATATATCTATGTTTTTTCTTTTGGGTATTACCATTTATTACATGTGGAGTTGGGGATACATGGGGATGGATTCAGGCTTTTTGACCTGGATACCCATTTTAAATGTTTGTTAATCGTTTCCTTTTCAATCGGG
>CM041779.1:104001604-104106523 GCA_023374045.1 Limonium bicolor
AGGAATAATTAAAGCTTCATTTTTTGGCAAAGACAATATTCCAAGATAAGGAATTGTATTCTATTGTAATGTAGCAGAAAAAATGTAATTATAAAAGGGGTATAGCTTGGAATGATGTCGTCATCTCTCATTTCCTCAACCGTTGCACCATTTCAATTCATAGTATATTTCCTCACCACTCCTCAAGTAGTGATTCATAGATTAGAGTGATGTCTTCGACCAACATGTGGATGGCTTTGTACCGCGGAGATGATATTATCCTCAGACAATTATTATGTCTACTTGGTCACGACATCATGCTGAGAAACGGTGTAGAAGTTGTGGTGATTAGTAAGGCTACTAACCTTTCTCTGACTAGCTATAGGGAAGAAGTTGTCGTCAACCACTATTGTAATGTCTACCAGGTGAACAACATCACTCTTAGAGATGATGGCCAAGTTGTGGTGGTTAGTATAACTTGGCTTGGTATGTTTTTAGTGTATGTTCCCCTACCTGCGCAGACATTTTGAAACAGTATTTGTTGTGCACTTCTCTTTTGTTCCTTTGTTTACAAAGATGGACAAAGTGGCGAATGTAAACAACGTTTGAATATGATATTAATGTGTAGATCCATTCTATGACATCCATTTGGGGACGGGGGAAAGCTTATCCGATACAAATTGTTGTAACACAATTACGTAAAACCTAATTGTTCGCTGACCTCTGTCTATCAAGTTGTTGTGCTATTATGTTACGTCGCATCTCGTACATTGACTCTTACATCTGGAAATCATCGTCGTCGGGTTCAACAGGATCATAGATAACTAGTAGTGGAATATGTGCCATGAAATCATTGTACTCCATGTAGTTTTCCATCATTCGTTGAACAGATGCATCATTGCGTACGTGTATAAAATTCCACTCGTAATCGCCTTCCAACCCCAAATACACCATTGTTGCTATGTTTATTCTGCCAAGGATAGATTACAGAGCACGGATGACTCGTCGATGTAGATCACTAAGATTATTAGGATACGGCATATTTATTCTATGCGTCTATGCCCCATCCTTCGATCAAACTGCACACCATGCCGGCCGAAAGTAGCAGCATAGTTAATGTGCAAACTAAAAGGAAACTCCATTTGATTTTTAGAGGAGAGTTTGTTGTAAGATATGAACAATTCAATACTGAAGTACAAAGCTTTGGTATAATGTTGTGTGGACTGAATGGGTTCGAAGCCAATACCCTGTTTTACAAAACTAGAGCAACGGTTTGCTGAAACGGATAGTTCAACGGCTACTTAAACGGCTAACTCAACGGCTAGTTCAACGGCTAACTAACTCAGGCTATTCAGCGGCTACTTAAACGTTAACTCAACGGCTAATTAAACGGTTAGGACAACTAGTTTGGGAAGTGAGAAGAAAGGACCATCCGTGCGGCTGACATCCAGTACAAGGACAACATCGATTGGAGTATGGTGTTGCAAAACGGCTAGTTCAACGGCTACTTAAACGGCTGTCTCGTGTCCCTAGATTCTCGATAACGAAAGTGACAGCTAGTTTGGGAAGTGAGAAGAAGGACCATCCGTGCTGCGGCTGACATCCAGTACAAGGACAACATCGATTGGAGTATGGTGTTGCAAAACGGCTAGTTGAACGGCTACTTAAATGGCTGTCT
Organism: Limonium bicolor; assembly: GCA_023374045.1. Taxonomy (NCBI): domain Eukaryota; kingdom Viridiplantae; phylum Streptophyta; class Magnoliopsida; order Caryophyllales; family Plumbaginaceae; genus Limonium; species Limonium bicolor. Next base: position 104,003,262 of record CM041779.1, read on the forward strand.
CGTGTCCCTAGATTCTCGATAACGAAAGTGACAGCTAGTTTGGGAAGTGAGAGAAAGGACCATCCGTGCTGCGGCTGACATCCAGTTTTTGGTCAAAGTCGCGAACAGACGCAAAAACTGCATATTAAAAACTGCACTCCGTGCCACTTTGCGCTTACAGTTTGGACTACCAAATGATTCTCGTTGTGCTCCAAATTTTGTATGAATGTAGTAGTACATACACACATCATTGTACCAAAATTTGGTGGCCAACGGACAGCGGAACCTATTGAAAAGAATGGTCAAAGTCGCGAACAGACGCAAAAACTGCATATTAAAAAGCACTCCCGTGCCACTTTGCGCTTACAGTTTGGACTACCAAATGATTCTCGTTGTGCTCCAAATTTTGTATGAATGTAGTTACATACACACATCATTGTACCAAAATTTGGTGGCCAACGGACAGCGGCAACCTATTGAAAAGAATGGTCAAAGTCGCGAACAACGCAAAAACTGCATATTAAAAACTGCACTCCCGTGCCACTTTGCGCTTACAGTTTGGACCACCAAATGATTCCGTTGTGCTCCAAATTTTGTATGAATGTAGTAGTACATACACACATCATTGTACCAAAATTTGGTGGCCAACGGACAGCGGAACCTATTGAAAAGAATGGTCAAAGTCGCGAACAGACGCAAAAACTGCATATTAAAAAACTGCACTCCCTGCCACTTTGCGCTTACAGTTTGGACTACCAAATGATTCGTTGTGCTCCAAATTTTGTATGAATGTAGTAGTACATACACACATCATTGTACCAAAATTTGGTGGCCAACGGACAGCGGAACCTATTGAAAAGAATGGTCAAAGTAGCGAACAGACGCAAAAACTGCATATTAAAAAACTGCACTCCCGTGCCACTTTGCGCTTACAGTTTGGACTACCAAATGATTCTCGTTGTGCTCCAAATTTTGTATGAATGTAGTAGTACATACACACATCATTGTACCAAAATTTGGTGGCCAACGGACAGCGGCAACCTATTGAAAAGAATGGTCAAAGTAGCGAACAGACGCAAAAACTGCATATTAAAAAACTGCACTCCTGTGCCACTTTGCGCTTACAGTTTGGACTACCAAATGATTCTCGTTGTGCTCCAAATTTTGTATGAATGTAGTAGTACATACACACATCATTGTACCAAAAATTTAGACCGATACGAGTTCCGCAAATGGTCCAAAAAAATGCTCAAAGTAGACACGTTAGCATAAAAATGATTCGGTAAAAACTGCACTACGGTGCCATGTTTAGCATCAATTTCCAACAGGTAAACGACGTCCGTTGACCTTGTAAATATGTATGCATGTAGTACTACATGCATACAACCGTGTTGCTAAATTTTAGGGCCTTCCGAGTTAAGCAAGTGCTTCATAAAAATGCACAAAATAACAAATAAATCAACGTTTTAAAAAATGTAAAGACAATGTAAAATCCTTACAATAATAAGTTTAAAATAAAAGAACAAGTGATAAAACAATGCAAAACTACATAGTCAATGTTCATAAACTAAGGATTAGTGAAATCTGAATTAAAAATTCTACGATTCCTAAACCTAGAGTGTGTGCCCCTTAACCACATCCCCCGATCTTCCTCATTTTCCGGCTCCTCAGCAGGTGTACTTGGATCTGCTGATGCAGATGGCGCGGGAGGACCTTGCTGTGGTGTACCTGAAGGAGCAGGCTGCTGCAAAGATGACGGATCATATGAAGGAGCAACAAACATCTGAGTTTGTTGCTGTTCGCCACCAGCTAAATTGGCCCAGTTAAATTGTCCAGTTAATTCTGCGTCATCATATATCAGCTGCTCACAAAAAGTGACCAGCTCCTGAGTAGTCATGTTGGAAACAGAAGTAGCAACCTGGTTCGACGAACCCGCACCAGCATCAAAATGTGCACCAAAATCAGGGGGTACCTGGCCATAGGTTGTCTGCTCTGGCTGAGAAGGTGGCTGTGGCTCAAAAGATGGCCGATATCCCTCTTCCTCAGTGACTGTAACAGGGACAATGGAAAGCTGTGTCTGAGATGAAGGATAGTTCTGGGGTGGTGGTGGTGGTGGTGCGTAGTCACGCGGCCCTCTTCGTCTCTGACTGTACGGCCGGCTTCTAGCAGCTCTGGGGGCAGGATTGTCGTTGATTTGATAAGCAGGGTACTGCAACTCCACCCTATCTGGCGCCTGCTGTGACAACTCCTGGGGGAATGGCACAGACCGATGATAGTGATCAACATCAATAGTCTGGGAAAGTCTGGTGGCATATCCCCGAACACTAGGATCAGTAGGGATCCTCTGAAGCTGCTCCACTGCAGACGCCTGATCAACCAGGTAGAACAACGATTATATTGGTAAAAAACAATAGAACTATCAAACTAGAGGAACAGCTGACAAACAATTTAAATAAATGCTTACCACGATGACATTCCTCCTACTCTCAACAGTGAACCAAGCAACAGAATGCTGGAGGAACCAAACCATATATGCACTCCTCCTGTCCAGTGGGATGCTCCTTGGCGTCTGTGGTGTAATCACCCGGAACTGACTCCTATTGTTCCACATCTGGATGTGGTCATGGAATATTTCCCACCATCGCGCATCTGGCCTACCGGTCCTGGTGATTACATGGAGCATGTCACAGTCGAGTGGGGGAGCAGGAATAGGCTGATCATACCCGAACTGGCGCAGTACCCGGTCCGGCTGGTGACCCTCTACAACATTGTTGGATTAAAAATACCACTACAGCGAACTGCGCTGGCTGTGGTGATCTGCCACCGTACGGCTGCCAGATCCACTACAGAACATCGAAATAAATATTAAAAATATGCAAACAAATTATAACAAATAAATTAGTATTGTAATAAGGTTTAGTTTTATATTACCTCTCCCTCGCTCGGTGGAATCCTCATATTGTCCAGAGTTTGTCGCGCAACGATAGCGCTGATGCTATTTCCCTTGCCATTATATCTGCAACATGACATACAATTAGGGTTGTAGCGTAATTTAATAAAATATTATTTCAACAACCATACAATGCTTAGTTTGTTACCTATGAGCAAGTGCAAGGGGGTGAAAGATTAATCCGATCTGGGGTGAGTCGTGGCCTAAATGCAGGGATACGCTCGTATGCCCAGACGGTGAGCAACTTACTGCAGCCATTCAGATACTTAGTGTCGAATTTGGTGGCGTTGCACATCTCCCTATAGAAATGTGCAAGGAGCGCAGACCCCCAGCTAAGCCGCCCACTGTAGCCAAAATCCTCCAACAGCAACAGATAACTGACATCCACTTTGTCCCCATTAGAGTTGGGAACAGAAACCCTCCAATCAGTCTCATAATATATGCTCTCGCATGCTGCTGATGAACAATAGCGTCACGCTGACCAAAGTCAGCGTCTGTCTCCACAAACCTCTCAGCTAGCCACGCAATGGGTATCTGGTTCCCCTTGTGAGTAGGGGGGACATCACCAAGAAGCCGCTGGCACACCGCATTCACATCCACATTACTGGTGGAGAAACAGATAGGTTCCCCATAGTAACCAACCCAAAAAGCACACTAACATCCTCTAAGGTTATGGTAACCTCCCCGAATGGCATCAAGAATGTGTGGGTCTCAGGACGCCATCTATCAATCAAAGCGCTGATGATGCCAGTACAGTTATTCAATCTCATATTTGCTGGCCCAAAAAAACCAGCTGTAGCAACATATGGAAGTATAGCATCATGTAGGGTAGTAGCACCCTTCCAGCAGGATCTTGTTTTCAAATTCCTATTTTGGTACTGTGCATACATCTACATTCCATACAAATTACAATTTAATAGAGCACAAATAACAATTGTAACAAATTAATCATCATCAAACTAATAAGAAATATCAAAAACATAACAAAAGTTCGAATATTAATACAATAACTACATTACAATCATCTACACATTAAACAACTGCATATAGTAAATGTTATTTAACTAAACCATTATAATCATCTAGAATGTAATTTACAAAAATAGTTATGCTACGTTACCTACAATTAACTCATACGGTCTATAAACTAAGCAATTATATTGAATTAATAATTAAACAGAATTACTGTTACACAGACAGATAATAATTAGACTAAACAACTACATATAGTAAATGTTAATTAACTAAACCATATATATCTAGAATATAATTTACAAAAATTGTTATGCTACATTACCTACAATTAACTCATACGGTCTATAAACTAAGCAATTATATTGAATTAATAATTAAACAGAATTACTGTTACACAGACAGATAATAATTAGACTAAACAACTACATATAGTAAATGTTAATTAACTAAACCATATATAATTATCTAGAATATAATTTACAAAAATTGTTATGCTACATTACCTACAATTAACTCATACGTATAAACTAAGCAATTATATTGAATTAATAATTAAACAGAATTACTGTTACACATACAGACAGATAATAATTAGACTAAACAACTAAATAGTAAATGTTATTTAACTAAACCATATATAATCATCTAAATATAATTTACAAAAATTGTTATGCTACATTACCTACAATTAACTCATACGGTCTATAAACTAAAATTATATTGAATTAACAATTAAACAGAATTACTATTACACAGACAGATGTATACAATCCAAATAATACCAAACAATAATAAAATTACTTATACTAATCATATACAAAGAAACTATATTATTGCATCGATTACCACTATATCAAATATCTAAATACACTAAAAATGTAAATTATTACAATACATTAGTTAGTAATACTAACCGGGTCATTGGAGGCATACGCAGCAGATATATGTGTCGTCTGCAAACTGAACGGCTGCGACTCCACCGGACCATGCTCACCCATATCATATTGATCCGCCATACTATAGTTCCTATGCAAACAAAGGATTTTAGAGGAGAGGATTTGGATACAATTGAAGTGTTTTGGAAAAAATGAGCCTTCTATCCTCACTTCCTCGCGCGATGCATTGTACTGAAGCCGATAAATGAATTATCGGATTCTCTACAACGCCCCAACGGTCGAATTTTCTGTTGTAGAGAAGTCGATAATTCATTTATCGGCATCACTGAAGCCGATAAATGAATTATCGGCTTCCCTACAACGTTTAAAAAAACCCGGAATCGGGAATTCCACCGCAACACACCCTTGCATGGGAAATGAGGGGGCCAAACACCCGTGTACGGGAAAGTTTCCTTAGAAAATGAATACCGGAAACAGTGGAATAGAGTCTTCCTGCAAAACAAAAATACAGAAGATTGAAACAAAAATAGCACACCGACAATAGTTAGTTGATGTGGTTAGCCAAAAAAAGCACAATAAAACAATGGGAGGTTTAAGAATCCAGACTTCATTTGTACAGACAGCGGTTGCTGGTCATGGAATCCTTATCACAGACCAATTAAAGAAGTTAACGGCAAGAAAGTGTAGAGACCTCTCACACAGATGCCCGCATGAAGATAGTAATCAAGGAAATGAATAAATAGCCATTAGGTTCCTAGTAGGATGGATGACCGAACACAAAAGCATGAAGCAAAAATTCATGTAGGAAATACCATGCTGATCAGATGTGCTATACGCCCCCCAATCAGTCATGTTTTGAAGGCTCTTGCAATGAATTTTGAATTTGACAGAAAAAATGACAGACTAGCAAAGCGGAAGCACTTCATAAACCAAGTTAAACAGATATAGCGAATATAGATATTCAAAGCAAATACAGGTGAAGAGTTAACTGATCCTTGCTCTTTTCCAGAAGATGTATGAGGAGTTCAGACTCTACACGGAGAGTTCTATACCGTAGAGAAACGAATTGGGCTAATCAAAAGAAGCTGAAAATTATCTCAGTCAGAGTTATATACCAGTTTCATAGGCAAAAGTCCCCTGCGAATGGCTAAAAGAAATATGAACAGAAACAACCCAGATTAGTTGATAAACATAAAATGAATGGACATGATATTAGAATATGTTAGGATGTGATTCTCTTTATCTAATATTTCCGTAACTTCTTTTAAGAAAGTTGTATTCTCTACAACGGTCCTTTTCTTTAGTATAAATGGTAGGTTAGAATAGTCTGTGGGCTGTCCAAGCAAAACAAAACACGATTTGGTGTATGTTGGTTCCCAGTACATTTCCACGTGGTTTCAATAAAGAAAGGCAATGTTCCTTTTCTTGTTTATCTCTCGTCTGAAGTTTCATCTTCTTTCTTTGCGAAGCGCACTGTCTTTCTTCTCTTTCTTGTTCATTGAGGGTTGTAGTTTGGGCGATTCAACGATTGCGGGTTGGTAAAACTTATCATGGTATCAGAGCTGCGTTCGACATAACGAATCGAAGCGCCCGCAATCTCGCCAGTTTTCCTCTCCTCGTGTTGAACTGATTGAAGATGGCTGCCAACGACGACGCGGAAAAGATCACCGAAGATGCGGGAAAAGGGATTCAAGATGCCAACCTCGACGGGTCAAATACCGACGGCGAAGCCAGTACCAGAAACAGCGTTCAGGATGACCCCTTGTACATGGCTAGCTCAGAGCAACCAGGCATGATGCTGGCAAGTAAATTTGGAGGCGTCGGATTTCCCTGCTGGAAGATGCAGATGATGATTTCTATCGGAGCCAAGAACAAATTAGGGTTCATTGATGGAACCCTAAAGAAACCGGTTGACTCCGTTCAGAAGACGCGAGCATGGAATCGATGTGACTCCATGGTTAGGGCTTGGCTGCTGATGGCTCTCGAGAAACACATAGCTGATAGTGTCCTATTCGCCCCTTCTGCTGCCGAGATCTGGAAAGAGTTGTGCTTCAGGTACGATTCGGCAGATCCTACGCGAATTTATGCCCTTGAGCACAAGCTCGTCAACATCACCCAAGGAGCAGACAGTATTTGTGACTATTTCACAAACCTAAAGAAGGTGTGGGATGAAATTGACGCAACAAAGACCATTCCAGGATGCGTGTGCCAGAACTGCACTTGTGAGGTGACCAAGAAGTTCGCTGAGTACATTAGAGAGCAGCGAGTAATCAAGATCCTCATGGGGCTGAATGAAAAATTTAGTTCGATTCGAGGTAACATCCTCATGGTAAGACCTCTTCCTCAAATTGGAGAAGTCTTTTCACTTCTGATTCAAGAAGAAAGGCAGAAGCATCTTTCTGCACCAACTTCCTCAGAATCGAACTCACTATCCTTTGCCGCTGATCAAACCAAGAGGATCCAGTCAAGAACTCAAGGCGGGGGTCCCAAGCGAAGTAACTTGCAATGTTCCTACTGCAACAAACTTGGCCATACCGAAGAGAGGTGCTATCAGAAAATAGGGTATCCTCAGGGATGGAGGAACCCTAGATCAAGAAAGGGCAGCGCCAATGCAGTCAATGAATTGGAACAGAAAGACGAGGAGCAGAAGGGGGTCCTTATGACCGATTTGGAGGAATCATATCCGCAGAGCAAGCAGCTAAGCTGGTGGACTACATCAGCAAGACTGCTCCAAGCAACAGAGATTCACAACCTATCAGTTCCTCAAACTGTGGGTTTGTGGGTAACGCCTCTTGCACTCTTTCCTGTTTAAATTATAGCACACACCATATCATGAGTAGTGAGAAAAATCAATTGTTTACTGCCTCTGATTGGATTCTTGATACTGGTGCTTCTGATCATATGTGTGGATGCTTGGATTTGTTTAACAATTATTCAGTTTTAGAACATCCACATGTTGTTGGAATGCCCGATGGCCATCCCCAATATGTGAGAATCATTGGAAACATCAGAATTAACTCCTTATTATTACTAAGAGATGTCTTGTATGTTCCGAGCTTCAAATTTAACTTAATTTCTGTTAGCAAGTTGAGTGAACATATGGGAGGAAAATTTATATTCAGTTCTCAATCATGTGTTTATCAGGATTGTGAAGGAAATAATGCAGTGCAAATTGGGAAGGTTTACAGGGGCCTGTACATCTTGGATGACAATCATGATAGAGCTCAAGATAAGGAGCATACTTCTTTGGAATGTAATGATGGAATGATAAGTCTAGGGTTTGATTGTAGAGATAAAGTTTCCCTTTGGCATCATAGATTGGGCCATATGCCCAAAAATAAACTTTTCATGCTTGATTTAGTTGATTCAGACTTGAAACATAAGCAATTTGTATGTGAATCTTGCACTAGGTCAAAAAGTCATAGATTACCTTTCATGTCTAGCACCACTAAAAGCAATGATATTTTTGACCCTTGTTGATGATAAAAGCAGAGCCACCTGGGTTCACTTGTGTGCTTCTAAATCTGATTCTTTTGGAATAATTCTTAATTTCTTTGATCTGGTCAAAACCCAATTTGGCAGAAAGGTTAAGATTCTTAGAACTGATAATGCTTACGAACTAGGAAGCTCTAAGTTTGCCTCTGATTATTTAAGAAAACATGGTATTATTCACCAAACAACTTGTGTTCACACTCCACAACAGAATGGTGTTGTGGAGAGAAAGCATAGGCATATTCTTGAAACTGCAAGGGCTCTCATGTTTCATTCGGGTTTGCCTCTGAAGTTTTGGGGCGACAGTGTGCAAATGGCTGTTTTTCTCATAAATAGGATGCCTCTTTCCAGTATTGGGAATAAGATACCCTTTGAAGTCATTTACAAATCTAAACCCATTTATGATGACTTGAGATGTTTTGGATGTTTGTGTTTTGCCAATGTTAACAAAAATCAGCATGACAAGTTTGCCTCAAAATCTATCAAAGGTGTTTTCCTTGGTTATGCTGCTGGTAAGAAAGGATACAAAATTTTTGATATTGATAATAACTCTATTATTTATAATAGGGATGTTGTATTTCATGAGAATCTTTACCCTTTCAAGACTACTACTTTTACCGAGAGCTTAGACAAGGATTTTATTACACCTGAGAACATTTCTAACCCTTTTGTTTATGAGTATGATGATGTTCAAACAAGGACCAGTTCAAATTCAGAAGAACAAGATGAGACCATTCCAGTAGCTGATGATGCAGAAGAATCTGATCACAATCACTGTCTTCCACCGACATTAGAAGCAGAAACTGATGTCAACATTCATGAAGGGGCACAACCTGATAACAGTGAGATGCAGACTGATGTTCAAACTGGAGATCAGCAGCACAGTTCCTTAAGGCGCTCATTTAGAGAAAGACATCCCCCAAAATACCTTGAGGATTACATGGTTGGTCAATCTTCCCTCAAGAATTCAGATAAGTCTCCTTCTGATTCTTTCTCTCAAATACTGCTTAGTAGAATTTCTAAGTTTGATTCAAACACTATCAGTTCTAATAAGAATTTTGAGCATGATGTTAATCTTGTGATGATGAATGACAATGATACTATTGCTTGCTCAAATCTGCCTAGGAATGCTGTCTGTTTTCTTTCTGATGTGAACCATGCTTGTTTTAGCACCTTTCTGGATAAAGAAACTGAACCCAGTTCTTACTTTGAGGCAGTGAAGGATTCTAGGTGGAGGTTAGCTATGTCTGAAGAATTTGAGGCTCTAGATAGAACAGACTTGGAACATAGTAATCGGCCGTAGGTAAGAACCATAAAATGTAAATGGTTTATAGATTCAAATAACAATGCTGATGGCATCTAAAGATTAAAGCCAGGGTTGGTAGCAAAGGGTTCACGCAGAAATATGGTATAGATTATTTAGAACCTTTTCCCCCTCCGTTGTTAAATTCACTACTATTAAGGCCTTGGTCATTATAGCTTTCCAAATGAAATGCATATATGACAGTTAGATGTGAATAATGCCTTTTTGCTGGGGACTTATTTGAGGATGTTTATATGAAATACCAGAGGGGCATGCTTTAGAGAGGGTACAAACCAAACCAGGTTTGCAAGCTGAGAAAATCCTTGTATGGCCTTGAAACAGCTTCTAGACATTGGCATGAGAAATTAAGTGATTTCTTGAAAACTTGGGTTTTGTTCAGTCTTAAATGACTACTCTCTTTTTATCAAAGATCTGGTAAGAAGTGTGTTTCCTAGCTGTTTATGTTGATGACATCCTTATAACAGGAGATGATGTTGAACTGATAAGATCTATTAAACTAGAACTTGATCAGAAATTCAAAATTAAAGACCTAGGGATGCTTAGTCAGTTTCTAGGTATGCAGTTCCTTCATACACCTGCTGGTATTGTCCTTTTACAGAAAAGATATGCCGAAAGCATTATCACTGATTTTGATTGTCAAGACAAGAAATCTGTGGCTAGTCCTCTGGATCTCAATGTTAAACTAAGGAGAGGTGAAGGAAAGCCTTTGGAAAACTCCACTTTATTTAGACAGCTTGTCGGTAGACTCAGTTTTCTCTCTCACACTAGACCAGATTTATGCTTTGCTATACAAGTCTTGAGTCAGTTCTTAGATTGTCCAACTGATCTGCACCTAGAAGCAGCCTTACACACCTTGCGGTATATTAAAGGCACTTTAGGATATGGGTTGATGTTCAATAATGTTAAGAGTTTTGATCTCGTTGCTTTTTGTGATGCTGATTGGGCTGGCTGTCCCAATACTAGACGTTCAATCAGCAGTTATTTTATTTGTTTTGGTGGTAGCCCATTATCCTAGAAATCGAAGAAACAAACTTATGTTGCTTTGTCCTCTGCAGAATCGGAGTACAAGGCTATGCGACAAGTCACTGCTGAGCTCAGTTGGCTTACAAGATTATTAAACGAGCTTGGCATCTCAGATATAGAGCCTGTTCCTGTGAGATCGGATAGTCAGTCCGCCATTCATATAGCAAAGAATCCCGTTTTGCACGAGAGGACGAAGCACATTGAAGTGGATATTCATTATGTCAGGCAGAAGCTGCAAGAAGGACTCATAGCAGTAGAGTTTGTCTCTTCACGGGATCAGTTGGCAGATGTGCTGACCAAAACGTTGCCTGGCAAGCAGTATCCGCAGTTGATAATGAAGATGGGTTTGAAGGACTGGGGAACTTCGGTTGCTTGATCTGTTTGCTTTGCCAAATCATGCAATTCTTGTATGATTTGAGGGGGGGTATTAGAATATGTTAGGATGTGATTCTCTTTATCTAATATTTCCGTAACTTCTTTTAAGAAAGTTGTATTCTCTACAACGGTCCTTTTCTTTAGTATAAATGGTAGGTTAGAATAGTCTGTGGGTTGTCTAAGCAAAACAAAACACGATTTGGTGTATGTTGGTTCCCAGTACATTTCCACGTGGTTTCAATAAAGAAAGGCAGTGTTCCTTTTCTTGTTTATCTCTCGTCTGAAGTTTCATCTTCTTTCTTTGCGAAGCGCACTGTCTTTCTTCTCTTTCTTGTTCATTGAGGGTTGTAGTTTGGGCGATTCAACGATTGCGGGTTGGTAAAACTTATCACAGGAAGAAATCAAAATGGTAATGAACAACTGTAATACGTTTGTTTTGTCATTCACGAAGTCGGGATTCATACCAAGAATGAATCGCTCCCTGTTCAAACTTGCCTTAGGAACCAATACATGAAAATAGGTACACTATCATTCATTCTAAACTAGAGAAATCATAACCAGACTCGAATCTACAGATAGCCGATTGATAGTGTGCGAAATGAATCTCGCAGCTACACTGGGCTCCGCCGAACAAGGGAGAAACCGGTCTAACCCTTCTAGCATACAAACATCAACAATAGAGATATAGTACGAAACAGATTTTGGCTAATCAAAACACACCGTAAACAAAGCGACCAAGATCCAAGATCTAAGTACACATTTCAACTCAGGCCATGTTCGTGGATTTCAGTGTCCATAGCAGGCCGGGTATTCACCGAGGACCAGTGGCGGACCAAGCTTATAAGCTGTGGGGCACGTGCCCCCACAACTTTTTAGAAAAAATACAAGTATATATATATAATATAACAAAAATAAATAATAAATGTTAAATAATTAAGTAGTGTAACCAAATATGATGTTTGACATTTGAAATAGTGCATGTTCAATTGTAATATAAATATAAAAATTGTTTTAAAATATTTTTTAAATATTTTATTTGACAGATTGTTATTCAATAAAAAGTGCCCTGCCAAATGCAGATGGGGTTCTAAGTCCCAAAACTTTTGAAAATTAGTTAAATGACCTTATAAATTTTTGAAAAATATAAAATAACATAATATTTTAAAGTGTGATAGTGTCAAAAAATTACAAGCCCCACCCATGACGTTTGGCGCAATTACACATTCCACCCATGTGGTTTCATAAATTACTTTCCCCACCCATGTGGTTTCCCTCTTTTTACATCCAGCAACTTTTCTAATTTTTGTTCAATTCAAAAATGCTTAAACGTTGTCCGAAATTGATGAAACTTTACATAGACGAAGTTTAAGTGTCATATTTTGGTTCAGTGATAACTAAAGTTTTTTAAGCTTAAATGTGACCCGTGGGACCCAATGAAACATGTGACATGTTCATTAGGTCCCACAGGTCACATTTAAGCTTAAAAAACTTCGGATTTGACATAAGATCAAAATATCACTTTAGCATCATCCATGTAAAGTTCATAAATTTCGAACAACGTTTAAGCATCTTTTGAATTGAACAAAAATTAGAAAAGTTGCTGGATGTAAAAAAAGGGAAACCACATGGGTGGGGAAAGTAATTTGTGAAACCGTGGTGGAGTGTGTAATTGCGCCAAACGTCATGGTGGGGCATGTAATTTCCCAAAAAAAATTACCCCATAAATAAATTTTTTGAGTCCACTGCTGACCCCACAGGTTTGAAAGTCTGGGTCCGCCACTGCCGAGGACATATACGAGAAACGAAAAATGAGAAGAGCCATAACTTGTGCTTCGAAGTCAATCCGAAGGACATGTATAAATCGACATTAACATCAAATATTCTGACGAAACTAAACTTAGAACCACACTACTCTGGATAGTTTTGCCGACCATGACATGTGAAATTTGACATAGAGAAACAAAATTAGGGGAAAATGTTTTGTTCTCCATCGAAAGACATACGGAATGGGAATCCGAAGCCCTGGTTTCTGGAGTTTTAACAATGTAAAAGAAAAGAGAGGGAGAATCGGCTCCCACTTCAGAAAGTAGTTTCTGATAGAGCCAGGACTTGTCAAACGCCATCGTTGGTTTGACTCCTCTGGCAACACTGGAGATAAACCAGAAAACCTGGACACTGCTCGAGAGGACCTGCTTTACCGAGAAGGAAGACACAAGATTAAAAACCGCTCCTGAAGACATAAACCTTATCTACCAGGGGAGGAGGCTCACTCTGTGATTCAGAGATGAGAAGTGGAAGCGAGGGTAATCCCTCAATCGCATCGTCGGGAGAGCGATAACTTGACAACGGTTTTTGCTTTCACAATGGTTTAGTTTCACCCTTTTGCATCCTTGTTTTCTTTCATCGACATGCTTGTTAGTTGCAGTCCTACATCCTGCATTTTATATACTATCTATTAATATATATATATATTTCATTTTTTTGATCAGAAAGAAACTTTTATTCATTAGCCAACATCAGGCTGAGAGTACAAGTAATCAGATTCAAGTAGACTATTACATTCACGGGGAGGGAATTAACCTTCCTAAAACCCCGGGACAAGACAAAGCTAGTTTGGACAAACATCAGCTAACCCATTACATGACCGACTGATTTTAACAATTGCACAACTATCAAAACAGAGGGATAAACTAATGCATTCTTTAATGAGATGCTCATTTGGAAGAGCTGTGTGAGACTTCATCTATAATTGATTGATAACCACCTAAGAATCAGTCTCAACAATAATATTCTGGAACCCTTCATCTCTAGCAAGGCGAATCCCATCAAAAACACCCCAACTCTCAGCTTCATGAATACTGGACAAACCCATTTGATGAGTAAATCCGCAAACCCATGCCCCATTATGGTCCCTAATAACTCCCGCAACAGCCACAGTGTCGTCCCCGCACATGGATGCATCAGAGTTAACCTTGTAGCTGCCTACCGGAGGGGGTTGCCATTTAACAGATACTCCTCTTTTGGCCCGCGCCTCATTACATGTCCTGACTTTCATGGACGATAATGAGAATTCTGAGATCTTCTTTCTGACTACGCTGAAGTCAAGCTTCTCTGCATCAGGAATGCTATTATGGAACTTGAAGTTCCTCCACCACCATAGGGAATGGCAAGTGATTGCAAAGACCTGATTCCAATCTGTTTTCTCCACACAGGAGGCCCATTTCCTCTTGGATAAGTTCGCAGCCAACCAATCCTTAGTGCCAATCCCTGATTGAAAGAAGTTTGGATAGCGGGTTAGATCATATTTCTCCCAGATGCTTCTGCTCACAATGCAGTCCCTCATAACGTGAAGGGCATCCTCTTTGGAACCACATATTGAGCAGGCCTCATCCGGCAGAAGACCCCTGGAGTGTAGAAGATCTTTAGTTTTTAACTTTTGATGGGCAAAAAACCAGAGAAAAGTTTTCACTTTTTCAGGTATATTCAGCTTCCAGATAAGGCTCCAAAAGTTGTCTTTCAGACCTGTAGTAAAGAAGTTCTCATAGACAGATGAAACTGTTAATTCACCCGAATGATGGTGAGCCCAATAAAGATTATCACCAGTTTCCTCATTGAAAATTGCCTTACTAGCCAAAGAATTTAAAATAACCGAAGGGAGGAGATTAGAAAGAGAATCCAATTTCCAGCCTCTATCTGCTTGCCAAAATTGGTCAACGGTAGCATCTAGGTTAGTACTACTTGTTTGAGAAAAAAAAGAGCATAAAGGTTTATCCATTAACCATCTATCCTTCCAGAAATTAATAAGCTTACCGTTACCTAGCTTCCATTTGGAACCTTCACAAATCAGCTCACGACTACTGATAATGCTTTTCCAAACACTGGAAGCTCCCTTGCATTCTGGATTCTTATATTTCTGCAGGAGAAGTTTAGCCCAGAGGCTGTCCTGATGTTTGAGAAGCCCCCAACTAAGTTTAGCTAAGCAGGCCCGATTCATAGCAGATGACTTCCTAACACCAAGGCCACCCTCCAGTCTGGGTTTACAGATCGTATCCCAAGCAACTGTATGGAGCTTCCTGTCAGTCTCCTTATGCCCCCACAAAAAACATCTGCTTAACCTGTCAAGCTTATTGCATACAGAAACAGGTAAGCTCTGAGACATCATGTTAAAAATTGGCACCGAACTTAAAACAGATTTGACCAGAGTTAACCTTCCAGCAAAGGATAGAGATTTTTCCTTCCAACCATTAATCCTGTTCTGGACCTTCTCTATCAGATCCTTAAAATTTTTACTCTAGGTTCTACCACGGTAAACATTGATACCAAGATATTTACCAAGATTATCAGCAATAGGAATCCCTATATTTCTGCTGATACTAACTTTCTGTGCAGGATCCACATTCTTAGAAAACATGACTCGAGACTTTTCAAGACTAACCTTGCCTCCTGAAATTTCACAAAAACCCATTAAAACAGTCATCATATTTGAGAGATTGTCTTTGGTAGCAGACCCTAGGAGGACAAGGTCATCAGCAAAAAAGAGGTGGGACAGCTTGGGACCATTTATACTGAGTCTAATAGCCTCTCATCTACCCTCTTGGACAAAAATATCAATCATATGAGAAAATCTTTCCATACACAGAACAAACAAATAAGGTGACAGTGGGTCACCCTGTCGAATACCTCTAGAGGGGGAGAATTGATTGGATTCACATCCATTCCACAAAACCTTCATGGAAACAGATTCAACACATGACATTACAAGTTCTATAAAACTAGGGGGAAGGCTGAGGCAATTCAAAGTATCTCGTATAAACCTCCAGGAAAGTCTATCGTAGGCTTTTTCTAGGTCAATCTTAATAACTACCCAACCTTTCTTCCTCTTCACTTTGTTCATGGAATGAAAGATCTATTGCATAATAATATGATTATCCTGGATACTTCTACCAGGAACAAAACTGGTCTAGGTGGGTGAGATAACCTCCGGGAGGAATACCTTGATTCTGTTGGCAAGTATTTTGTTATAATTTTATAAGTAACATTGCAGAAAGCTATGGGTCTGAAATGTTTCATGTGTTCAGGTGTAGAGAGCTTTGGAATCGGGCAGAGGAGTGTAGAATTGATGCTGGGATTAACTCTATAAGAACTAAAGGTGTTCAAAATCAGATTATAAACATTCTCTTTTATCATCTCCCAATGATGTTTATAAAACCAGACATGGAACCCATCCGGCCCATGGGCTTTATAACTATTCATACTCATAATAGTGTTATCAATTTCCTCATAGGAGGGAGAGCTATTACACTGGTCAAAAATATCTCCGGATAGGGTGGGGAAATTATGCCTAACAGTAAGGTATCTATCAGACGGTTCTTGTCTAAAAAGAGTACTAAAATACTCAACTGCCAGCTTCATAAGGTTTTCCTCACCAATAATAGTGTTACCCTCATTGTCCCTAAGAGAGGTAACTTCCATTTTGGAACGTTTAAGAAGCACTTTCCTATGGAAATATTTAGTTTTTCTATCCCCAAACTGAAGCCAATTAACCCTAGCTTTTTGGAACCAAATGATTTCCTCCCGAAGGAGGATAGTTTCCAGCTCTTTAGATAGAGTAGATTCCAAATTCCTAAGGAAAGGGGATTGACCTTTCTCTAAAGATTTTTGGATACCTGCTAATCTTTGGAGAAGTTTCATTTTTTGGGCAAACACATTACCAAAAACAGATTTATTCCAAAGGGAGAGTTCCCTAGAGATAAAATGTAACTTTTGGATTAAGGAACCTCCATCAGGCCAAACAGAAGAGATGAAAGAGTCATATTCCGGATGGGTAGCCCAAGCAACCTGAAGTCTAAAAGGTTTAGGAGCATGGCCTAAAGAAGGTCTTTGGTATAGAAAAGTTAGAATAGGAGAGTGGTCAGAACCGGTTCTAGGAAGAATATGAAAACAACTATCTGGGAAGAAATCAAACCAGTCATGAGAGACAATGGATCTATCCAATTTAACAAAAATAGATTTATTGGTCCAGGAGAACTCATTTCCTTTACTAGGGAGATCAATCAGGCTATTAGTTCTAAACCAGCTAGCAAAAGCTTTACTACCTCTATTCATAGACCTGATACCACCTTTCTTTTCATTGATAGAGATGATAGAGTTGAAGTCCCCAGTCAAGCACCAAGGACCCGAGAAACTACTTCTCAGGGTAGTCAATTCAGACCAAAGAGCTATCCTACTACAATCATCAGGCTTAGCATACACAAAAGTACAATGAAACGACGTCTAATTACAAGTAATAAAAGTATGAATAAACTGAGAAGCGGAATTCACAATAGAAACAGAAACAACATTATCCCAAAACAGCCAGAGCCCACCACTAAAACCCCTGGCTTCATCACGGTACTGATTTAAAAACCCAATCTTAGAACAGACAGCATCAGCTTTATCACCACTGATCCTAGGTTCGCAGACAAAAATAATATTTGGGTGGTGGATATTAAACAAGTTTTTAACATTGGGGAGAAAACTAGCTTTAGCAGCTCCACAGACATTCCATGACAGAATTTTTAGATTAGCCATCATAGACAAAAATATATAAACACATGAAAACATCATAAAACATAAGGATCTGGAGGTTCCCTATCCTCAGGTAGATCCCTCTGAGTCCCTACCTGTGGCTCTGCAGGAGACAAAGTAGAGGCATTAGCATTCCCAGAAATATCAGAACAGATATTATTCAGGGACTTACCCAATCCCCCGGATTTCAATGGAATCAAGGAATTATCCACAGGCAAACTATTCATATTGCATACATTATTTGAGTTAGATGACTTACAGAGCTCATCAGGGGAAGGGATCTGCATCCCTATGAGATGTTCTGGCGTCAACTACTCTTTCAATCTCCGGAGAATCGTTCTCCTGCATCTTGGAATCAGTAAGAGCAGTATCAGGGGACTGCTCAACCAAAACCTCATCCACCTTATCAAGAGCTCCAAAGCTATTACCCAGAGGAGCAGTAACCTTATCTGTGTTGAGACGGGCCACTTTTTTTGTGACTGTACTTACCGGTTTGCTAACCACTGGTTTCTTACCTTTATCACTTTCAGCCCCTTTGGTTTATCAATCTTGTTAGGTCCCCTCTTCCTTCTTGGGGCTTTCATCCATGGACCAAAGGGGTCATTCTCAGCCAATTCTAAGTCCTTCTCTCCCTTATGTTCTGGCTTTTGTACTACTTTAAAACCATCAGATTCCGGAATAGCATCATTGCTGTTTAGGGGGCAGACGGTCATCTGATGTCCTGAAATACCCCAAACCCTAGTATGTTGTTTAAACATTAAAATATGGTATATTAAGACTAAAAAGAGTCTTATAAACATTAGTAAACAATTTAAATCAGAGAAAACACAATAAATTACCTTAAAGACAATATGGGCAAAAATGTGCTCGAAGCTTGGGATAAGTTTGGTTAAGACCTAATAAGCTTACCAAGACTTTATTTATGTGTTAATGAACATATTAAATCAATTACCAAAGAAAACCAAGCTTGAAAACAAGTTAAAACACAAAATGTGCTTTAAGGAGTCTTAAAGCACATTTTTGAAAAATTGTCTTGTAAATGAGTTTTGAGTGGCTAAATGTCCATCATTACTCTTTAATTAACATGTGTACTACTTAGTATCACATTAGGAAGTCTAAATCAATGGGAAATAAAAATTTCACAATTATGTGCCTTGTTTTGTGAATAGTACTAAAATAAGCTAGTTTATAACATAAGTCAAATAAGTAATTAATTGGTCAACAAAGACTAAAATACCCCTAAACACATTAAGGGGGCCGGTTTTCATGGTGGTGAGTCACCACTTATGCTAGCTTATTAAGTAAAGAAATGATGACTAAACAAGTACTATTTACTTTAACTATAAATATCTTTTAAAAGCAAACTCCAAACTCATTCTCTCATTTCTCTTCATTTCCCACGTCTTCAACCTCTCTTCTTTCTCTCATTCACGGTTATGATACAGCACCACCACCATTCTCCATCTTCAATCTCTTATATCTCCTAGCTCCCTTTGCCAAATCAAAAACCAAGACCACCATTCTCTTTGTCTTGCCAAGCTCTTCAACTTCATCCTTTCAAAATTCCAAGAGCTCCATTTCGGTTCCAAGAGGAATCTCCATGGGAGGAGCTTGAGCTCATCTTTTTACATTTTATTGTTCTCCTTTGCTTCAAGGTAAGGAAACTCAAAGAAAAACTCCATTTCCTTCTTGTTTTTATGTTCACCGAAAATCACCATTAATGGTGTCTTTACCTTGCTTTGTTCTAGCTTCATTCCAATCCTTCAAGGACTAGGTGGAGTCCTCTCTTACTACATATTCAAACTCTCTTCCATTACCAAGGTAAACAATTATATTAATGTTTTAAGACAATGTAAAACTTAGGGTTTTATAAGTGCTTAAGCATGAAACTTGTATACTCATTATATTGCTTGTATATTGATTAGAAGTTGACAAGCAACTAAAGCCTGCCGATTTAGTCAAGGAAACAAGAAAGAAGTTTGTGAGGAAAAGAGGTAATGTGTTAACCTAATGTAGTTTAAAGTCTTAGGAGAAATGAGCTTATGTTGCTTATTAAACTACTTAAGGAGCCAATGGTGAATGACCTAGTAAATGTTCTCAAGGAGACTATTAAAGGACATATGAGTTGTTGTATGTATTTGCAGGTCAAAGGCAAATATATTGTGGGAAATTCAGTGTTTAAGGTTTATGCATCTTAAGGGCCTAAGAGCCATGCTATTTAAGGGCCTAAGTGTCAAGCAATTTAAATTATGCACTATATTGTGATGTGGTGTAATTGGGTGAAGTTTTGTGTGTGAGAATGCTCTTGATGGATTTAGATGTTTTTGAATGCTCAATGGTGAAAAACAATGTGTTTTGGTATAGCACTGTTCTAGGAGAACCCATGTCAAAATTTGGGTAATGTATAAGAAGTTTTAGGTGTTTAAAATGAGTTTGGTGGGTTAGGAAGTGTTCAGAATGACTAAGTGTTTTACAAGGGAAAGAAACATGCACTAAGGTGTTTTAGGATGCAAATAGGGCTTAGGCAATATTTTAGAGGACTTAGAATGCAAATGAGTGTTTTGGGATACCTTCAGATCATGGTGAGATTGTAGTTAGGACTGTACAATGTTGGTGAACAAGGAAGAGTAATGTATTGCTGAGAGCTATAAACTTGTGGAGGTATTCAAGGAGTTTGGGTTAGTAAGGAGAAGATGCTTGGGAGATGATGTTATAGTGGTGAGAAAGTATTTTGGAATAGTGTTTATTATAGGCGAGACCACATTTAGAAACCTAGTAAGAAATGTTATAAGTGTTGGTGAATTTATAAGAAAATGGGTAACAGTTAGACAAGGAACTAGGTGAGTTTAAGATGGTTTTGGCATTAGAATATACCTAAGATCATTTGGGAAGTTTAACATTTAATGGATGTGGAGAACCATTGCAACAAAACTTAGAAAATGTTAAAATGTAAAATTTGTAGCAGTGGTCCGGGACTTAGGTCTTGGGTAATGTCCCGGACCATGCATTAAAAGAGGCCGAGAGTTTCTAAGTCATTGTGGTCCGGAACTTAGGTTTTGTACAAAGACCCGGACCACCCCCTGTTTTACCCCCGAGAGAATTTGCCTACATTGGTCGGGACCTAGGACCTGTATGAAGTCCCGGACCACCCCATAAAAACAACCTGAAAGTTTTACAGAGACTAGGTCCGGGACCTTAGAGGACCAAGTCCCGGACCACTTGAAAAGTTAAGTTTAAGGTTGAATAATGATGTCTAATGATGGGGATTAGTTAGTAATGATGTATAAGGTTGTCTAAGACATGTTAGGTGTGTTATAATGACAATTTAAAAGGGGGAGAAGTTAAAACAAAGTGTGGAAATAAAAAATAGTTATGTGAAGTAATAAGTTAACAACGGACTAGTGCGTTAATTAACCGATGTTATTAAATGTGTATAGGATTCTCCAAAGGTGGAAACCAGTCGAAGCAAGGACCAAGGAATGGTTTTCTTGCAGTCTGTTGCCTACCGGTTTACACCGGCTTGTGTGTTGTTTGTTTTTATGAGTGTTATGACCTTGTAAGATTAAGGCATGTAATGAGTTTACAGTTGTTTAAATTATTGTATCGGAAAGATGTGTCTCATTTCCCTTGTGTGTGTCTAACAAGACTTAACCACTTGCTTGTGATTTGTTTATTGAGTTCAATGTTGAACTTCTAATAAGTGCTAACCGGGGAAGTGAGGAGTCCGGTAGTTCCGGCCACGCGTGTGAGTATGGGAGTCGATGTCATAACCGGTTCGATTCTCTTTGTATGTTAAGGTTGTCTTCTCTTAGTTTTCAACCTTCCCTTTAGCTTAACCAAGGCTATTTTACTGACACGTCGGGCCACAGGGGCATACTATGTGTTCGGTGTGCTTGGATCACTATATCCGACGACCTTTGTGTTAAGTTATCGTTCGTTCAATTTAACAGGACGGTAACGAGTCATGTAACGAGCTTAGCATGAGTTTGGCAATATTCTCTAGGCTCTCCATGTGATCTAATTGTGTTGGTTCGTTTCCTAAAAGGATTTGTTCTTGTATGCTATGTGTGATGTTGTTATGCAATACTCTTGCTATGATATATATGTTGTATGTTTAAAATGAATGCCATGTTATCATGACAAATAGTTGCGCGTATCCCGGTAGCCGATGGGCTGCGCGTTAACCATACCAGCCAAGGGTTGCTGACCCCCTCGGGGGCTCCATATTTATATTGCAGGAGAGGATCGAGGAAGCGGAATGGCTGTAGATTCTAGGTCGTAGAAATACTTTGGTTATTTTTGGATGTTGAGCCCGGGATGCGCCTGTGCTCCTGTGGCGTTATATTTTGGTACCGTTAATTTTGACAGTGGCGGTTGTTGACAGTTACAGTGGCAGATTACAGTATACAGCTTACATGTGATGTTGTAATGTAAATACTCGGTATGGTTGGTAATGTATATATGTATGGATGTTAGTACCTAATGCTCGGGAGTCTGATCATCAGACCGGTACACTTGTATTTATTCTGCCTTGTTAACCACGTGGGTGGTTAACGGCGTTGTAGCACCGAACCGTTTAGTTATTGTTTAGTTGTTATTTCCGCTGCGATTTCAATTATTGTCAAGTGCATAGTAGGGGTGTTACATGTCCAAACTTACCACATCTAAAACACAGGCTATGCAAACCCTCATACACAACTCGATGCACTTTGTTCTTAAATCGAAATTTACCTATTAACGGTTTTGACAAGTCTAGCTTAATGCACACTCGACCGAAAACAATACTCCCATACCTAGAACGGACTAGATTTACTTACTGGACTTTACCTATCTTACTACCAATAAGGGATAAAATGCTCTCCCTAAGATAGACAATCTTTAGGTCAGGGAAATTTACCCAAACACTCAAATCTTTTAGTGTTTCCGACTCAGTATCAAAGTCTTTAGTAAACTTCCTAATTGTAAGATAGTGATCGGAGATTATCCAAGGCCCCTCACTCAATACATAATCTCTATCTTCCTTATTATCGAAATTAATAACAAAATACCCATTACCTAATCCGGCAATCTCGAATTCTTTGCTAACCTCCATCTCTGTGAGTGCCTCTCAAACATTATCTGGATCGGGAAACTCTTGCCCAGAAGCTTCACAATCACTGCGTTCCTCCAAACTTGGCTAACCTCACGCTCCAAATCCTTTGTAAGACGGATGACAGGACAAAAGGGGTCATCATCCGCCAAGCTCACTTCCTCTACCATTTCCTCGTCATCGGACCAATCGTTTTCCGACTCAACCACTACTTCTTGGGTTGGAGCCGCTCCAAGAATATCTTTGAAAGTTCTTCCTTCTTGAAAACCCGCAGTCAAACTACTGGGTTCAGCAACCCTAAAGGCGAGACCCTCACCTCGATTGTCTTTAGAGTCTGACCGGAGTCGTTTTCTCCTGTTCGCAGACTGCACTCTCCCTCCTCAGCAATCGCTTGAAACTGAAAGGTTGGACACTCTTAGACACCCATAGTTTGTTGGTTATCCATGTCTTACCCCAAAAGGGAGATGTATATGTCGGGATGGACACAACTAGTCCACAAGCTTCGGAATAGACCGAAGAGAAAGAAGAGGTGAGATTCAAAACTCGAAAGAACTGTCGATGGGCGTCGGCGCCCCAGAAACTCGCCAAACCCCCGTCGACAATGGGATAAGAACCGGAGATGAAAGAACAAGGGGGAAATCACGAGACTTGGACCTCGGTAGAAACTGCTGATGGGTGTCGCCGCCCCAGAGAGCCGCCAAACCACCGTCGACAATGGAAGAAACGGAGATGTAGAAACGAAAAAGGGGAATCGACGAGATGTCGATGCCCTAGGTTAGAGGGATTCACGCGCCGCGCGTTCTCCTATTCCTCTCGCCATCTCTTTATCTCAACTACTTTTCCAACGCTTCACATGTTGTGCATTCTATATATATATTTCAAACTAGGACAACAGTAGCATAGTGAGTGCACAAGATAACTATTTGGGAAGGAGGTGGGTTATAAAATTTGAATCTCAAAGCAATATGTCTCCATGGTATGATCCATACTATCATGTTACCATCTATAACATTAACATACAAGATTACAGGTATTATTTAAACCAATTTTATTGTACCCAAAATATAAATAAAAGAAAAACTCAATAAATGAAATGAAACAACTAGCAGGTACACACAACCTTTTTAAGGATTTACTTTTTTCCGAAGAGGTACACAAAACTACATGTCTTGATAAATAGCTACAATCAACTGACTCCGTGTTGTTTATTCTTAATGTTTCTTCTACATCTGAATGAGATCGGTGTGAATGAGTGATATATTGTTCTTCATGGTGTGGTTCGAAAATGTATAGCTATCCTCTCCCTTGTATATGACATCCACAATGTGACACTCGTTCAAGATTCGCATAAGCAGGGGCTTTGCAATGACATTGGGCTTCATTACATCTGAATAGGATCGGTGAGAATGAGTGATATATTGTTCTTCATGGTGTGGTTTGAAAATGTATAGCTATCCTCTCCCTTGTATATGACATCTACAATGCGACACTCGTTCAAGATTCGCATAAGCAGGGGCTTTGGAATGACATTAGGCTTCATCATCATCTCATTGATGTCCTTCCAACAGTAATCCACTTGCTTTTGGAATTCTCTACGCGATACTTCTTCAGTTACACCGTGCTGTCTCATATAGTTCTCAACAGAAGAAGGGACGTGGTTTCTTCCTTGTTCAAACTGTATAAAGTAATTAATTTCAAGTAAAGGTGTAAGTATGATCTAGTATATTGCAAAATCTTTTTACATTATTCTAGCCATTATAGGTGATAAGGTTCTAGAAGCTTACATCATGGCTGCCCACATCATCCATCAGACGACCAATT
Source organism: Limonium bicolor (assembly GCA_023374045.1). Taxonomy (NCBI): domain Eukaryota; kingdom Viridiplantae; phylum Streptophyta; class Magnoliopsida; order Caryophyllales; family Plumbaginaceae; genus Limonium; species Limonium bicolor. Next base: position 104,027,753 of record CM041779.1, read on the forward strand.
ATGCCCGCATCTCTTATGAATAGTGGGTTTTGCCGAGCCCACTCAAATTCTTCCTTCTTTGCTTCTTTCACTCCAAGGTAACTTACAACCGTTCCTAAGTTATAACCAAAACTCACAATGGAAGCCTTATTCATATACTCATCAAAGCTGGGTTTGTGCTTTTCATTACACCACTTAGCTTCTTGATAATAAACACGACACATATCAATCATCTGCACATATTGATACACAAAGAAAGGTCAACAAACAAGAATACAAATTAACTTGTTTGTATTTAGATATGCCGATATTTTTGAATATAATAAAACTGAATATCACTAAGAAAATATCTTACCTCCTCTCTTGCATATTTAACATATTGAGACCTTCCTAATGGAATAAGATCACGCTCAAACTGCTCAAAAGTTTCAAGGAGCGCCTTGTAACATAACTGCATATACTCCGGAAGTTCATTCAGACAACTCATGTCCCACCTGAGTTAATTAATCAATCACAAAAAATCACACTTAAGTTAAGTTGCATATTCTTTGCAATTGTGAAAATAGTATGTTCACGCTAGCTATTATGAATACATTTTGTTTATTATAAAAAACACTTACTTCTCCACTGCTCTTGTGAATATTGTTAGCTCATCGATGGTCCCATAAGCATCATATATGTCATCAATTATTGAAGTCACTTTGAACACTTGCAGAAATATTTTTCTACCAATCATATACTCTGGTTCGAAGTATGGCCCTAAAGTCCAGAAAAAGCCTTCTACCAATCTATCTCTGCTGGGGAATGGCATCTTTGCAATCAAATCAAGGTCTTTCCACCACCTAAAATATATTTGATATCCAGATGATAAAGAAAGGTAAGCTTGGAAGTGTTAAGCATATCATGTTAGAGATAAATAAATACTTATATGATTATATATATGCATTGCCAAATGTGATTACCTGGTAAGATCTTTCAGTTCTTTCTTGTGCACAGCTTGAACCAAATTGAAATCAAGCTTAGCAAATTTCAGTAGAGTGTCATTGTGCGAAGAATTTTCCTCATAGTAAGAAATGAAAAGCCTAGACTCAAGTCGTGGCATGCCCCTGTGCAATGGTTGATACAAGGCACGAGATACTTGTTGTGAGAGTGGAAGGCATGTATCAGCAGCAATGAGTTTGAGGTGAGCGGTGGTGAATGTGCGAGCTTCATCCATCACATAGTCTCCATGCTTTCCCACAAAGGATGCTTGATATAAACTTAAGATTCCCTTCACGTCTGTAGCTAAGGAATCAATAAATCTCCCTTTGTCATCTTGGAATTTGCTAAAGACTCCTGCAAGTTATACACATGTATATAAGTTAATTGCTTTCAAAAGATAACTAGTGATAAATATACATAAAGAAAATATAGAACTGAGTTGTATGTGTAATCACATATATAAGAACTTTTCATACCGCAAGATACATAGAACCCATGTTGTCTGAGGAGACGGAAACGAACTGAAGTATAATGAAGATCAAGCTGCTCCTTGTCTTCCTCATTCATTTCATGGATGGTCTGTAGAGCTTGTTCTATCTCTTCTTCGAGGCGGTACCCTACTCCAAGACGTTCAATTGCATCAATAAAATCAATCAAGAACTCTGATTGGTCAGCTGATGCAGCCAAACACATCAGCTCCTCCCTCACAGCTTGCTCAAGTAATTTTACCTCATTCTCCTTCTTCGCTTGGGTAGCCTGAATCATACATGGTAATTCAGCTCCCTACCCATAAATAATATACCCAATTAAACAAGTAGAGAACAAATGAGGAAAGTAATTGTACCTCATCATCAGGAATGTAATTTAGATAGTAGTCACCCCAGGGACTTGGGTGGAAACTGGCAATGGGACGAGAGTCGCTAGGCCTTGAAACTTGGGCTTCTGATAAGGCCATGGTTGGCATGTTGGTTGTAGTAGGGAAGTCGGAATGAAGGAATAAGAAACAAGAAGAGAACTGAAGGCTGGTGTATATCAATCCTCCGGATTAACAATGTAGATCGATTGATTTGCAGAGAATGCTCAGTATTAAATTAAAGGTGGATGGTTGTGAGTAGAACCAAACTACAGAAGCAGGGTATTTATACCAAGTGTCGGCGGCACATGAGCATGATTTTTGAGCCATCGTTTTTGTTTTTGTTTTTTTTTTAACAAAGAGCCATCGTTTTTGAACAAAGATCAAAGAAGACGGGAGCTGGTTTGTTCAATATATATTATCCTCATCTTTAAATACTGCACAAAACAAAAAGGAAATTATCTTTTCGGTCCATTTTTTTGTTTCTATTATGAACACTATATTATTGGAAGTCTCCATTGACGGCTGCACTGCAGGAGCTTGAAAGTGACTATCGCTGCTGATCGTTTGGTTATTAGTTTTACTTTTGACTGCCAAAAAGAAAGTAGTGTTTGTTAATGGTGAATATGTACCACTAACAATAAAAGGTTGTTGTTACCGATAAAGTGAAATTGTAGCATTTTTCTAGTAGTAGATATGTGGTTCTCTAATGCGTGCGGCCCGCCCTGACCATTCTTGGGCTTGGGGCCAACGATACTGCGGTGTATGGGTGTATGAACAGACCTCATACCAAACATAATTAATTCAAACTAGTGTGCTATAAATGTGCACACATCAAGAATTGATCCTGCGACGTGTGGGCTAGACAGATAATAGCTTAACCGTTAGGCCATGATAGTTATTCACAACATATATACATACTACATGTATATATTGAATGTTTGATATTCTAAATATAAATGAAATTTTTGCCGAGATATGATCGAACATTGGATATGTAAAAAATTAATAAATGTGTTTGGTCGACTAAGCCACATTGATATTTTAATTTATATGTATTCCAATATTAACTTTGTACGGTCAAAATAATAAAAATAAAAGTATATATATGTTGACTTACAATCGTATAAAATTAAAAAAATAAACATATATATATATTACTAAAACTTTAAACATTTATAAATTTTTTATATATAGTTTGTATTTATTTTGAAAATTGTATCCAACACGTCAACTAATTTAAATTGTTATATTATTGTATTTTATATTTGATTAATTTATGGTTTTTTGTAAATTAAAATAATATATAGTAAAATGTATAAAAACTACGCAAAATTTAAATTTATATACATATAGATCATTTACTAATTTAAATATTTTGACAGCTACTTTATATTAATTTTGTAAATTTTAACCAGCATATGTACTAGTTAAAATTATTTTACTGTACTATATTTTAATAATAAATGTGATCCTTTGAAAATTAAAAAATTATAAGATAAAAAATATATTATGTTACATATATCTTTTTGATAAATAAATTTTGTAGTTGTATGTAGTTTTAATTAACTTGCACGAATTAGAAAATTTTTATTTACTTAAAGTTCTTTTTAAAATTTCGATAGCTAAAAGGTAAGAAGTTAAATATAACCATATTGAAAAAAACTATAAAAAAAAATATTTATAAAAAGATAATATATCCACTATGACAACAGCAATATAGGTTAGTATTTTGGATTATGTAGTAATCACACGTTTAAGTTATAAGATAATATAATTTATTAACTCTTAAGAATATTAGCTATCATTTTTTATATTCTAGCACAATATCTACTAAAATTCATCGCATTATTAGTCGGTAGCAATTTCGAAACTTAAGATAGTAGCAAATTAGCAATTGTAGATATTGTTTAAAAATATTTACTATCATAGCCAAAATAGTAGCACAATAGCAACCGTAATAAAGTGTTAGTAGCAATTTCATAATTTTGCTTATTTACATGGTCGTAGCAACTTTTAAAATAGTAGCTAGTTAGCTATTGATTATAATCTTTTTGCTACTGCTACTCAAATAGTAGCATAATAGCTACCATGATTGAATTAACATCAACCAAGTAGTAGCAATTCATTAATTTAGCTACCAATATTGGTAGCAAAATTACTTTTACTAGAACTACTGGAATGACAAATAAAATAGCTACTATTGACGGTAGCAATCTTGCAAGGCGGTAGACATTTAGCTAATGCCTAAAAGTTTAGCTACCATTTTCGTTGTGGTAGCACAAAAAACAACCACTTTGTTAATAACATCTAAAATCAGTAGCAATTTTCTAATTTAGATACCAATATATTTGTAGTAGCAATTTAACGGTAGCTAAAACGTCTTTTTCTTGTAGTGCTATTAGATTATCTCCTTATTTCTGTATTTCTCTCAAAATAGAGATCGTTATACTCACTTATTAACTAATGAGAAACTCTATTATGGTTCTATCTATGTTTGTTCTCTCTCATTTCTAACACATTATTGACAAGCTTCTTTCACCATTTTCTAATTCCAATGAGTCAATCCACTCCAGTTAGACCCTAATTCTAGCGAATCAATCCAAGATCTAATTTCTCTTTTACTCACAAATAGTATTAATCGATTTCCTCATTATGCAAATATTCATCTGTGTGTATTATCAATGAATGCTTAATTTGCTTTGATTGATTTTGCAAAGCGAGGGAAACGAGTGTTCTCTTAAATCAGTGTATACACATATTCGTCCTTATTCATCGATCCACCATAGATACATACGAAGGAAGAAATGGGCGACATGTAGCCGATTGTACACAATCTTCGGCAATCGAATAGTTGTAGTTAGCGAATATGAGGCGGCTGTTTCATGATTGACATCATGGATGTAGATAATAATGTTATTCAATAATTACGTACTATATTTTATTTTTATACATAGTTCATTGATTATATATGATTAACACATGACCCGTTGCGCCAACAATTAATATCATATAAGACAATGCGTCAGAGATTAATATCTCTTGAAATATTGTGCCATAAATTAATTTCATGTAAGGTATTATGCGAAGAACTAATATCAGAAATGCTTATCACATGACGCATTATACCAGATTTTATTTATTGTCAATTATTTCATTCATTTCACGTTCTTTAATTTATTATGTTTCACATTTATTTAGTTATTTATTTAATTGAGTATCTTTTGACTCATTGTGCCAAAAAATGTATTATTTCATTTATTTTGTGTTATGTTTTGCATTTATTTATTTATTTTATTCTTTTACTTATATATCGCTATCACGTGAGGCATCATGTTAGATATTATTTTCACGTGAGGTATTGTGTCAAATATTATTTTCACGTGACGCATCGTGCTAGATAATAAATACCACGTGAGACATTGTGCCACAAATGAATACCACATAAGGCATCGTGCCTGAAATAACTATCAAGTGAGGCATTGCGCCATATTCTATTTATTGTTTATTATTTCATTTATCTTATGTTGTTTGATATTTTTATTTCGATGTATATATGGTTCATTTTTATTGATTTATTATTATTCATTATGTTCACTACAACAAGGCCATTGCGCTTGTTAAATTTAAATTTGGAAACATTAAGGCATTATAACGGAACGTTTTATAATTCTATATAAAAGTGATCATGAAAATGATACATGTATGATTGTTTCTAATATCTGCCTATTTTATGACAGATTGTTTAAGAATGACAAACAATGCCAAACTCGTTAATGTCGAGTTCATAGCTTTGGACATCACCGGGAAGAACTATTTATCGTGGGTTTTAGATGCACAAATTTATCTCACTACAAATGGTCCAAGCTGCCATTAAGGAGGAAATGCAAGTCCCCCCCCCCCCCCCCCAAATAAGGCAAAGGCTTGATTTTTCTTTAACGACACTTAGATGAAGGTCTAAAATGTGAATATTTAACAGAGAAGGACCCACTAATTCTGTGGAATTCTTTGGAAGAAAGATACAACCACCAAAAATGGTTCTACTTCCCATAGCTAGATACGAATGGATACCCTTAAGGGTGCAGAATTTTACAACCGTTGTAGAGTACAATTCTACATTATTCAGAATTACCTTCTAGTTAAAATTATGTGGAGAAGAAGTCAAATATATGGACATGCTTGAGAAAATATTCTTCACATTTCTAGCCTCAAACGTGCTATTACAACAACAATACCGTGAGAAAGGTTTTAAAGAATACTCTAAACTAATTACATGTCTACTAGTAGCCGAACAGAACAACAAGCTATTGATGAAAAATCATCAAACTCATCCAATTGGTTCCATAACACTGCCTGAAGTGAGTGCAATAAATGGTCTAAACTATGGTCATGGTCGTGGTCATAGAGGTGAATATGGACGTGAACGAGGTTGTGCTCATTGACGTGGGAAGAGTAATGTACATTATTGTGATGGCTATGTTCGAAATGCATCTCCTTATCAAAGATTGAATACACAAGGTGGACATTCTACGAATAAAGAAGAAAGTGTATGTCACCGATGTGAAGCCAAAGGTCATTGGGCTAAAAACCTGTGTCACACAAGTAAACACCTTGTTTCTCATTACCAAACCTTTTTAAAGAATTAGAGACAAGGGGAACATGTGGATACATATTTTGCATAGGATATCTCTAACCCTGATTTCACAGACCTTGATGTGGCTGATTTCTATACCCCTGGTGCGAGTCTTGATAACTTGATTGAAGACCCACTAAAGACTGGAAGTGAAAATCATCATGTTTAGAGTTATTTTCTCTTTTCGAACATTTATGAACAATTTGTTTAATTTCATTGTTTTGTTAGTTTTTCACGAGCTTGGATCATACTTCCGCTCGTTCTATTTGTGCTTTGGTAGATTTATTATTAGAGTGTGTTGTTTATAGATTAATTTTCTATTCATCTTACTGAATGAAACTTTTTTTATGAAGAATAATTCGTGTTGCAGAAAGCCATTGATGGATGTTACTACCATATCGGGTAGTACGAGTATTGTTGAAGGGTCTGGAAAAGAAAATATTATTTTACCTAAGGGGACAAAAATATGCGTTGAAAATCCATTATTTTTCAGCACGTCTCAAAGAAATATGTTGAGTTTCAGTGATATACGCTGAAATGGATATCATATTGAGACGGGAAATGATGGAAATATTGAATATATGTGCATCACAAAAGTGATAGCAGGAAAACAACAAATTTTGGAAAAGCTAGTTGTTGCTTCTAGGTTGTACCCTGTGTATATCAATATAACTAAAATATATGTTGTTGAAAATTAAAATATTTTAATGATTTCAAAACTTGGCATGACTGGTTAGGCCATTGCGGGATGATCATGATGCAAAGAATTATGGAAAGTTCATGTGGTCACATGTTGAAAAACTAAAGGTTTCTTTAACTAAACAGTTTTCCATGTATTTCGTGTTCTCAAGGAAAACTAATTATAAGTCAATCACTAGTTAAACTTGAGACAAAACCGATTTCTTTCTCAAAAGGATTCAGGGTGATATATGTGAATCTATCCATCCACCATGTGGATCATTTAGATTTTTTATTGGTTTTGATAGATGAATCAACGAGATGGTCACATGTTAGCTTATTATCAACCCATAATATAACATTTGCAAGATTATTGGCTCAACTGATTCGATTGTAAGCCAATTTTCCGGATAATCAAATCAAGTCCATTCACATGGACAATGCTGGTGAATTTACCTCTATGGCATTCAATGACTATTAGATGTCCATTGAGATAACCATTGAACATCCAGTAGCTCATGTTCATACCCAAAATGCTTTGGCAGAATCCTTGATCAAATGTCTGTACAATTAATTGCAAGACCATTACTAATGAGATTAAAACTCCCGGTATCTGCTTGGGGACATGCTATACTACATGCAGCTACCTTTGATTCGCATTATGCCAACAAGTCATAATAAGTAGTCACCATTTTGAATGGTTACAGGTCAAGACCAAATATCTTCCACCTAAGGATTTTCGGTAGTGCGGTATATGTTCCTATACCTCCACCGCAAAGAACCAAAATGGGGCCTCAAAGAAGAATTGGGTTTGAATCTGCTTCAATAATTAGATATCTCGAGCCAGCAACGGGGGCTTTATTTACAGCTTGGTTTGCTAACTGTCATTTTGATGAGTCACATTTCCCATCGTTAGGGGGAGAGAGTAAGCAACTGGTAAAGGAGATTACAGGGAATGAGTCGTCATTACTGTATTATGATCCTTGCACTAAGCAATGTGAACTAGACGTTCAACATATTGTTAATCTCCAAAGGCTGGCAAACCAATTGCCTGATGCATTTACTGACCCAAATCAGGTGACGAAGTCAAATGTGCCAGTAGCAAATGCTTCTGCAAGAATTGATGTCCAAGGAGGACAGATTGTAAATGAGTCTAACACACTTGTAAAGCGTGGTAGAGTAGTTGGTTCCAAAGCTAAAAAAACCTTGAAAATGAAGGGGAGCATGCATTAAATATGGTCTAAGTGAGACTGGTGGGACGTTTGAAGAGTCTGTAGACATGACAATTGTTGAAATGTAGAAAAATTAGGTACTTGAAAAATGTAATATGCAACCTCTAGAATGAAAAATTTTCACACGACAGGACATCACAAGATAAATGTTCCACTAATCACACAAGCACACAAGTACACAGACAAGCATTCATAAGAATACAAGCAATCAAGCATGCAAGTTGACGAGGTTAGCATCACCGGCGTCGGGCACAAGGCCTGACCAGCCTAATACATGTTTGTCCCGAGCAGGGCAAGGCCCTTTCCATAAGACATGCACCACCAAAGCCAGATAGGGACTAGGAGTGGACTTTAACCACCCAACGACGAGCTCTCAACGCTGAATCACTTATCCTAACACTAGGCTTCGGGACTGGTGGGGTTGGGTCCTGATTGTTTAATCAACACCATCCCTAGGACCCAGGCCCAAGTCCAGAGACATTAACACCAGAACAGCTAGCCAACCATAGGACCAAACCTCAAGCCGGGTCAAAGGTAACTCAAACTCTAAAGGAGCAATCTGACCCAATGTCTGCCCCTAGGGAGAACCCCGGACCGTCGGTAGAGAGTTCCAACGTGGGCAACGTTGAACACTCGCCTCCACCCTAATCCAAACCATCCCTGTCTTAATCCTTATCGGGCTTCGCAGGCGTGTCACCCATCGCACCTTACATATAAGGGACTAGGTGCCAACAAGGTGCCAAGCCTATCGGCCCCACATCATGATCGATATCTTTGACGTAAATGCCACAAGCTATTTGACAAGTGCCACTAGCCCCTGGGCTTACAGCCCTGGTCTAGGTCCTTACTGAAACGCTTCATCTGACAAGGGCCTTGTCCTCATTATACATGCAAGAGAACTCAAAGGCGTAATACATGGGTGACTGAAGTCATTGCAACATAAGGACAACTGAATAGAAGGTGGCTACTTCTTTTATTAAATAAGTAACTTGATTACATACGGTATCATTACATTCAGTACAAATAACCCCCGCCTTAAGCTACATTGTGAAATGGGGCATGACAAACCACCCCCACATATTCCTCAACTGTCCCCGGCAAAGTGTCTAGATGCATTTTTATCTTATCCTGCAATTGCCACAAGTTCTGCTTTTCCCAAGTTGCATCTTCCCTAGCTTCGCCCTTCCAATGGACCAGGAACTCCGTCGAACGATTCAATCTCCATCCCCACATTCGATGATAAGGATTTCATCAATGTCCTTCGTGTATTCCATCACCGTGGTAGGTGGGGCTCTAGCTCTTTCCACGCGAACCTTATTCACATCCTCAACAAACGACTTCAGGTAACTTACATGGAAAGTCGGGTGACCGGTGGGAAGTTTCTTATTATGGCTTCGAAGTTGCCTTTTGTCTCATGGTTAGGTGCTTAGCACTAAAACTGCTTGGTCCCTTTGAGGTGGTTGTTTCCTAAGTGTAGCCTACCGGATGAGAAAGGAAAATTTTTGGGGTGCCTTACCGGTGTAGAATGTGCTTGGTGTGATCGAGCGCCCGTCCGTCTGAACGCATGGGTAGCGAGGGCGCTGGCGCATGCGTCTAGGAAGGACCCCCTGATTGTGAGTCAGGTGCACCAATTTATGCAGGAAACGGCCCATTTGGCGTGTAGACATCTGTCAAGGTCTTTGTCATTTGTGAAAATCTTGCGCGGGAGTAGGCTCAGCCTGTTAAGACTCATCTTGTCAGGGCTGATGTCGCCAGTGATGAGTAGTGCAGTAAGTGTCAATGCGAATTGAAGGGCTAAGAACATTGACATCAAAGAGACATAGGGAACCCATTATTGCACACCCTTACCGAGACGTTGTTGTGCCACGAATGAAAGGACTTAGGATGTCACAATAACATGAACCGTTGTACTCTTGGTGTCGTTGTGACGTGAGTAGAAGGACTCAGGATGTCACAACAACTTGAGAATTTGAACACCAACTAGCAATGTGTCCCGAAGAAAAGGACACAAGACGCCACCAACATCGTGGTACTCAGTAGACAGACGACCCATTCAAGTAGATCGTGGTTGGATTCAAAGATATTTTAGCTTTAAAAAACACACGGTTTAACTACTTAAGGCAGTTACCTGTGTGTGTTGGTCAAAAACAATGTTTGTGGGTTGTTGTACCTTCAAAGTAGGGAAACTTTAGGAGTGTGATGAAATCTCCTTAATTGAGATAAGGCTCATTGTTGTATATTGTCGGGGACAGCAAGAGCTTCGATAGAGGAGGTTTGTCATGCCCCTTTTGGCAAGCTGCTTAGTGACAAGTAGTTCCATGCTAGTTTGCCCTTTGGTTGGTGCCTGCTTAGACTTGTGTTGGATTGCTTGTCAATCCCATACTTGATTGTCGCTTTGGCCTAGTCCCTTAAGTTCCCCGGTCCTTGAGATCCCCAAGGACGAAGGTCCGAGGGGCGGGCATCGGTTATAGGGCACGTTCATTGGACCTGCCCGAGCTAGGTAGTGTCATCTTGTGACACGAGCGAGGGCCGAGTTAGCGGGTGTTGTGGAGGACATCCGTCCAGGCCCTGATGAGGACTGGATATGCCTTCGGACATGCACGCTGCCTGGGTGGCTTGGTAGCAACTCCAATAGCATGAGCACATTGTGCTCAATGCTGGCCCATAGGTTGCGAGTGTCAATGTGATCACGGGCACGAAGAAACTATGGTTTGTCCCATTAGTATGACTCCTGCCACGAACGGTGCAAAGGGCATTGAACATCTAAGTCGTCTAACGACTCGACATGGGTTGAGTCTTGGATAAGGGCGGAGACAGGGTGCGACGTAGCCCGTGTTAGCACACCTTACTGACTCATACTAGCTGGTGGTCTCTGACCGTCGCCATCATGTTGGGCAAGCACATGTGGTTGTAGACTTGGTCCTTGTTGAGCGAGCTCGATCTGGCTTGTTATGTGACGCCAAAGAGAGAGAGAGAACTTATGAGATGGACCTTGAGTCCCTTGTAATGAAAGCGATGGCCTGAGGGTTGCCACTTGGTTGCTTGTCGGGTCGATGAGGGCTTGATGGTTTGAAGGATGAGTGTGGCCGCTATCGGGCGCATGAGTACTCGGGCTGCAGTGGAAGTTGACTCAGTATGAGCTGTGAGTTCTCGATCAATTATGTCATGACAAGAATACGATGGAACCGACATGAAATAGTCGTCAATGAAATTTTTGAATATAATGTAGTGATACAAGTTATGAATGATGAAGAGGATCATGAACCAAAGTCCGTTGAAGAATGCAACCAAAGAATTAATAGGCGGAAATTGAAAGATGCTATTGAAGGAGAATTAATCTCACTTAAAAAATGTGAGGTTTTCGGACATTAGTCCATACACCCAGTAAGGTAAAATAAGTTGGTTATAAATGGGTGTCTGTGTGAAAATCAAATGAGAATAATGAATTGTTAAATACAAAGCTAATCTAGTTGCATAAGGTTTAAGTCAAAAACCTGGTATTGACTATGAAAAAACTTATTCCTCAGTTATGGATGTCACAAGTTTTGGATACTTGATAAGTTTGGCAATCAAAGAAAATCTAAAGTTTCATTTAATTGATGTGGTTACAACCTATCTATATGGATTGATTGATAGTGACATTTATATAAGGCTACCAGAGGGATTTAAATTGCCTGAAGCATTTAAATCAAGCTCTAGAGAAAATTTCTCTACTAAATTGAATAAATCCCTCTATGAACTAAAGCAGTCGGGTTGTATGTGGTATAATCATCTAAGCAAATTCTTGCTTAAGAAAGATAAGAATGACTCGATTTGTCTCTGTATATCCATAAAGAAAAGTGTATTTGGGATTGTCATAATCACAATTTATGTTGATGACCTCAACATAAATGGAACATCTACAGAACTTCAACAAGATGTTGAATGTTTAAAGTTAAAAATTAATTTGAAGTGAAAGATCTTGGTAAGATAAAGTTCTTCCTTAGACTGCAACTCGAGCATTCGCCAAGTGGGCTATTCTTACATCTGACTCAATATATTACAATGATGTTAAAAAGATTTTATATGGATCATGCTCATCCATTAAGCACCCCAATGGTTGTTAGGTCCCTAGATGTAAATAGGGGCCCATGTAGACCCCGTGAAAGTGATGAAGAGTTAGTTAGTCCTGAAGTCCCATATCTAAGTGCAATTGGAGCATTGAAGTACTTGGCGAGTCATACTCGACCTGATATAGCATTTTCAGTAAACCTATTAGAAAGATATAGCGCTGCTCCAACCAAAAGACATTGGAATGGTGTTAAGCATGTACTCTGTTATCTTTGAGGTATAATGGATATGAGGTTATTCTTTCCAAAGACACGTCTAGTCTAGTAGGTAATATTGATGTTGGCTACCTATCTGATCCCAACAATGCAAGGTCACAAACAGGTCACGTATTCTCTCATGGAGGTACAACTATATCATGGAAATCTATAAAGCAAATGAATGTCACCACCTCCTCCAATCATGCAGAAACTTTAGCAATGCATGAAGCCAGTCGAGAATGTGTTTGGTTAAGATACATGATCCAGCATGTACAAGAGACGTGCAACCCATCTTTTGTTCAGAAAATTCCTAAATAGAGATCATTATACTCACTTATTACGTAATGAAAAACCCTATTGCCGTTCGACCTTTCTCTGTTCTCTCATTTCTTATAGTTTTGACATAGTTTACAAGTATGGAAGTGAGCCCCGCTCTTGGCTTTGTTACATTAATCGTAGATAAACAATGGAAGTCAATCAAGTAAAAAATATATTAATTAGGGACGGCTAAATAGCAGACACAATATGTTCATCCACCCACACAAGATTTGTGAATATAAACCTATTTCGGCGATTGTTTACAGAAACCGCCGAAATAGATTTTCCGATTTTACTACTTTAAAAATTAAACAAACTATTTTGGCGGTTATTAGTAGCAACCGCCGAAATAGCCTATGTCCAGATTTTTTTATTTGATATTAAAGGGTCTATTTTAGCTTTATTAGTAGCAACCGCGACGATTGCTACTAACAACCGCCAAAATAGACCCTTTAATATCAGTCAAGTTTTGACCGCGTCGTTCAGTATTGTCGCTGCACTTAATTCACTCCAAACACGAGATCGTTCCTTCCGAACCCACCTACGAACTCCGCCGCCTTCACTCCATCAAACACCCTCTTCTGCCACCGCCGCCGGTACCTGTTCACCGCCACCGCGCCACCGGTCGCTCAAGTCGCCGCCCGCAAGCTCCAGCAACACAAACAACGTCTCTTCAAACGCCAAAACGGGTAAGTTATACTAATTTTAGGTTTGCTCAAAATTTGTGAGATGGTTGTTCTAATGTTGGAATTGTTGTTGTATTGTTGTGTTTGATTGTTGAAATAAAATGGGGGTGCCAAATTTGAGTACAACATTGTTATTAATTTAATTGAATTATAGGTGCACACAATGTGTTCGATTAAATGCCTAAGTGTTATAACCTTAGAATTTGTTGTTTTTTTGTTGGAATTATAGTAGTGGTATTGTGTATGATTGTTGAATTGAGTTGGGTGTGCAAAGGAAGGGAATAATAGTGTGTGATTATTGATTTGAGTGGGGTGTGCAAAGGAAGGGTATAATAGTATAATTGGATTAGTGAAATGGTTCATTCTTTCTAATTGTTATGTGTGCATCTCTGCATAGATAATACTGCTTCATTCTCTTAACTCACGGTAATTGCTTCATTCTCTACATTTTCTTAGATTTTTTGTGTCCGCACCTCTGCAGAGATATATGCTGCATCACTAGTATGCCATATTGAAGACGGGGCTGAAAGCAATTTATTTGGGAACCGGTAATATACTTTAACTTATGAAATCATTCTCTTCTCTCACTATAATTTTACAATCCTAACTACGAACAAGGAACATATATGCACTGCATTTCTCTTCATTTTGTACTTGCACTTGGTTGATTGCCGCCAATGATTGGAAATTTTGAATGAATACGTATCCAGTTTGATAGCTGAAACTTTTTGTTGTTGTATGACTTTGTTGAATGCTTAATAATAAGCATGAGATGAGTAAAATTATGCAAAGGTCATGCCAGTTTTTTCTAGAAATGTCTTAGTAGTATTGTATTTTGTTTGTGTATAGCAATTTTTATATTTCTTTATCAGGTCTAACAATATATTAGTCTGAACCATCTTTGTCGCTTTCTACCTTCGCCCCTCACCATTGTAGTCTCCTTCCCTGTCTATAAATCCTAAAAACAAGTAAGTAATTGAACTTCAATTTTTGTTTAAAAAATGCAATGATTTGTTGAAATTAAAATGCTAGTTTATAATTTGGGTTGGAACCAGAGAGTTAGGCTCTGAAATATCCCTAAGAATATAAAAGTATTTAAATTATAATCTATTAAGGCTAGTGAGTTTTAATAATATATTATATAGATATTTACATGACATAAGAATTTACGGAACCTTAATAATATGTATATATATATAAGTATAATGTCCAAAAGGGTTATTAAATCCTATATGGCATGATGAACTAAAGAGTATATTTATAAAGAGCAAACTAAACAACAAAACCGATGTAACATATAATATACATCAGTATATGAAATAATAGTACAATTTAATACAAAGAAGATTAGGATGTTATTTAACAAGCTAATTTAATTGTGAACATTTAATCTCCTCTAATCTTCTTCATTTCCCCTTCACTCATGTTACAAAAAAATAACTCATGCCAGCACATCTCTTTATGTTCCTTCACTCTCAGTTTTCTCTTCATTTTCTCTTCTCTTCACTTACGTAACGGGCAAAGGAACATTC
Source organism: Limonium bicolor (assembly GCA_023374045.1). Lineage (NCBI taxonomy): Eukaryota > Viridiplantae > Streptophyta > Magnoliopsida > Caryophyllales > Plumbaginaceae > Limonium > Limonium bicolor. The sequence goes on from CM041779.1 coordinate 104,042,952, forward strand.
ATGATCAGTGCCTCTTTTAATTTTCTCCACATTACGGTTGCAAACCTGACTGGCAGACAAGAGAATACTTCTCTTCACGGTAAAATTCTGCATCTTCACATTCTCTGCTTGGATTTGCACCTCTCTTCATTCCCTCTTGAGTCTATGCCTCTAATAAATCATTGGAACTTCATTCTTTTCACGGTAACTTTCCAACTTAACACACCAGAACGTAACACACCTTTGCATTTTTTTCCCACATCTGCTTCATTGTACTGGAACTGCTACATCTTGCACAGCTGACTGTGCCTCTATTCATCCCCTTTACGTTAAATTTTGCAACCCAAACTCAATGGAACATACATGACCAAGTGTCAGTCTTCAATAATAGCCCATAAGATTATTATGGGCCGTAGAATAAGTCTATCCCACTTTTTATATTACAAAACAGAATTCCAATATGTAACTGTAAATACTTGCTCTATGTACCCTAAAAATGGAAGATGAATACAGAAGATGTTTCATAGAACTCTCGATACTCTTCTATTGCTCTTGTATTCTCCCTTCAACTATGGTATCATTCGCCTAACTTGTGCCTCATGACATCTTCTCGATCCTCACAATGTCTGCTGCTACTCCATAGGAAGGCTCCTCAAATGGATCTGGCAACAACGATTCACCAATCAATGCAGCTCCAACTGGTGGATCAACAGATACACCGATCTCAGTCACTTCACAATCCATCATGTCCGCGGCTACAAATCTGGTAAAATTGAAGCAAGATAACTTTAGAATTTGGCATGGAGTTATACAAACTTTTCTAAAAGCTAATGATCTTTATAAATATGTCGATGGATCACACCCCTGCCCCTCCCCGATCATCAATAATGCGGTGAATCAAGAATATTTGAAATGGATACAAATAGATCAGCAGGTTCTGACTATTATATTTGCCTCCGTAAGTGAAGTTATCATCGGTCAGGTAGTTTCACTGAAATCCTCAGCTCAATCCTGGTCCTACCTCTACGATACTTTTGGCTCTCAAACCAATGCTCAAATTGGTCAGTTACACTTACAACTTGCTTCAATTGAGAAGTCTCCTACAGAATCTATCACATCTTACTACAACAGAGCTCAGGCTCTTGTTGAATCATTAGCCCTCACTGGTCATGTTATCACTAATCGTGAATTTCAGAGCTATCTTCTCAGAGGTCTACCGTCTGATTATGGGGCTATGGTTCACAATGTTCTTACCAAATCTAAAGATTGTCCTTCATCATAACTGTACAACTTCATGTTGTCCAATGAGTGTTAGATTCAACAACAGCAGAAACACACAATTCTAATATCACTGTAAATGCTACCACACATGGGAGTACTTCTAACAGAGAAGGAAGAGGCAAAAATCAGTTCTATAGTAGAGGAAAAAATAATAGTCATAGAGGAAGAGGGTGTGGCTATTCAAACACCTCTTCTTCCCCCTCCAAGTTTACAGGAAAGCCTGACAACCACCCTCAATGCCAGATCTGCAAGAAGATGGGGCATGATGCTCTTTCATGTTATCATCGCTACAATTTTTCATATCAGCCTGCACCTCCATCCATGTCTGCTAACTCTATAGGATTTACCTCTCAGGGTGACTGGATAGCTGATACAGGGGCATCCCATCATTTCACTAGTGACTTCTCTAAATTAACCCTACCTCTCATGATTACAGTGGTGCAGACACGGTTTCTATGGGGATGGATCTGGCTTAAACATCCAGCATCAGGGTACCGGTACTTTAGCAACTCCTAAACACACATTTCTTCTATCAGATCTCATGCTTGTTCCCCAACTAACCAAACACCTCATTTATGTCAATAAATTATGTCAAGATAACAATGTCTATTTCGAGTTTTACTCGGATTGTTTTCTTTTGCAGGATTGGACAATTCAGATAATTTTTCTCAAAGGAGCAGTTAGGGATGATGACTACCTCTTCCCTACACCCTCATCAAGTCCTACCTTAGTGACTACACCAGCTTCTAACACCACACAAATGAACTACTCTAGTTGTGCTCCTTCTTCTATGTGGCACAGTCGTCTAGGGCATCATAGTAATGCTCTCACAAAACATATGATTTCAGTTTTTGCCCTTCCAGTTACAAAACATGAAAATAGAGAGTTATGTTAAGATTGTTTTAAAGGGAAGATGCATGCTCTTCCCCATTTTGCCTCAAATTCTATTACCTCTAAGTGTTTTGAGCTTATGTTTGTTGATCTATGGGGCCCAGCCTATTGTGTTTCTCATGATGGTTACTACTATTTCCTCATTATAGTGGATGAATTTTCTCACTATAGTTGGCTTTATCCTCTCAAGAGGAAATGTGATGTTGCTGTTATTTTACCTATTTTATGTACTATGGTCGAAAAACAGTACAATGCTTCTATCAAACAGATCCATTCTAATGGGGGGAGGTGAATTCAGGGTCATGGATTCATTTTTTCAAACACAGGGCATTCATCATCGTTACACATGTGCTCATTCTCATCAACAGAACAGATCTGTTGAGAGTAAAATTAGAGTTGTTGTGGATAGAGGCCTATGTCTTCTCTCCCAAGCCTCTCTTCCCCAATCTTTTTGGTCATATGCGTTCAAAACTGTTGTTTACCTCCTCAACAGAACCCCCATCAAAGCTATAGCCTTACAAACACCATTTTTCAAACTCCACAATAAAGATCCCTCTTACACATATCTCAAGGTCTTTGCAACTGTTGGCCAAACCTCCGTCCTTACTATCTTTCAGATCAACACCTTGTCTCTTTCTTGGCTACTTGGATAATTCCACTGGTTACCTCTGTCTAAACCTGGAAACTCAAAGAATGTACATCTCCAGGGATGTACAGTTCCAAGAAACCTTTTTTCCCTACACACATACTAACCACTCTCCTCCACAAAAGCCTACTGACACTGTCTCCAACATTCTGATTCATGTTCCCCACTCTGTTCCTCACACCTTTACTACCCTCTCAGATACCTCCACCTCACATACACCCTTACCCTCTACCTTTTCCTCACCATTATTGCTCCCCTCACATAATGCATCTCCTACAAACACCTCCCACTCAAGCTCTCAGTCCCTATCTGGTTCTGACAGTCCTTTCCCACAACCACCTCCACACCCTATGATAACCAGATCTAAAACAAACAGTCTACAATCCAAGGTCAGGATAGATGGGACTATAAACTGGCTTTTATCTACAGATATCTCTTAATCTCCTATCCCTGATCAACCTACCTTTACTCAGGCCCAAAAGTATCCAGAATGGAGGCAGGCTATATTGAGGCTGAATACAATGCCCTACATAACAATGCCACTTGGACTCTTGTCCCCTTTGAACCATATATGAATATTATTGGGACAAAATGGATCCTAAAGACTAAGAGGCATGCTAATGGAACCATTGACAGGCGAAAAAAGCTAGACTTGTGGCCCAAGGTTTTGGCCAAGAGCATGGGATTGATTACTCAGAGACTTTTAGCCTTGTGGTAAAAGTCTCCACCATCAAAACAATTCTTGCTATAGATACTGCCTACAGGTGGCCTATCAATCAACTGGACGTGGATAATGCCATTCTCCACGGTGATATTGAGGAGAATGTGTATATAAAACAACCCTCTAGTTTTGTTGATAAAACCTACCCCACTCATGTGTGTAAACTGTAAAAAGCCCTATATGGTCTTAAGCAGTCTCCAAGGGCTTGGTTCTCTCGCTTAAGCTCCTAGCTATCTCTCACACATTGGTTTTATTCCTCACAATCAGACCCCTCCCTGGATTATAATTTATCTTATTGTGCCAGTTTTTCTCTTAAGATAGTGTTGTCTGTTAGGACATCTATCTCCAATATTATTGGTAGTCTTTGCTCTGGTTATGCAGCTCTCTTCCGAGTAGAGTTATTCACAATAAAGAGTTTGGGCTTCGAACTGGGTGGCAATGGGTTGGGTTCGGGTTGGATGAAGCTTCACCCGTCACCCGTTTCACCCACTCCACCCGAACCCGATCCGTCACCCGTTAAGGTTCACCCGAACTCGAACCCGACCCGAACCCACGGGTGAAACAGGTAAGTCGGGTGATAAACGAGTGAGATTTTTGTTGTATGATTTTGTAATTTTTAGAAAATATTAGAGGTTGATTATAGATTTATATAAAAATTTTGTGAGTTTGACTATAATTTTTAGTAAAATTCGAGAGGTATTATCATAATTTTTGAAAAGTATGTGGGTAAAACTGTAAACAGGTGATGGGTCGGGTGAGAATCGGGTGATGGGTCGGGTGATGGATGAATAAAAATCTCACCCATCAACCGACCCGACCCATCACCCGTTTTTCACCAGTTTATTTCATATTTTCACCCATTTATATGGGTCAGGTGGATGGGTGGATCGGGTACCCGATTGATATTGCCACCCCTACTTCGGACCCGCTTTCTTGAAGTGGTTTTTAAAAAAAGACTATTATTGTAAGCACTTAAAGAGTTGATCAAAACGAGATGGGCCGGAATCCAAAAAGTGTTATACTAATCGAAACGAGATGAGCTCGTGGGTAAGCCGACCAAGTCCCTGTGGCTTGGTCGGTAGAAGAGTGGTATAGAGGAACCAAAGGTTCTGGGTTCGAACCTACCCACAACCGTAACTATAAAAAAAAACTCGTGGGTAAGCCGACCATATATATTTTATTAGATAACATGTGACATTTAATAAAGGAATTTCATGAATGTAACTATATTTTTAATAAATTTATGAATTATATCAACAAAAAAATGTCACAAAATGTTATTCCATTTTTGTAAAAGTTCATAAAATGTCATTATGACATTGACCTGAAGGAAAAAGAACAAAAGTACTGAACTAGTTAACAAAATATTTTTAAAATTCACAATATGCTCTTAAGTGTTAAAAAAATTCACTAGAACTAAAAAATATATTCAAAATACTATAAAAATATAGATAAATATAAAATATATTTAAAATATTATAAAATTTGAAAAATAAAATAAAAATTATTTTAAAATATCATAAAATATAGAAAAAGTAAATATTTCAAAGATTTTTTTTTAAAACTATTCAATACTATATTGTTTTCAACACATAATTTACACCAATTTTTTTACCAATTAAGTACCACAATTTATACCAATTAAATGTCATAATTTATACCTTACATTTTTAAGGTTATTTTTTCTATCAATTTAAATTATTTAATATTTTTTAAACTAATATTTAGGAATATTTTTTAATAAAATTATATTCTATTTTATAGATAACTTTATACATAATATTTTTTGTTATTTGTATAATATTATGCTATACAATCATCTACAAAATAAAATACAAAATTTTAAAACAATTTTTTTAAATATTAGATGAAAAAATATAATATTATTTAGTTTTATATATTCAAATAAATATTTATATTTTTTAGAGTAAATTACTCGGAACCCCTTGAGGAATGGACATAATACGGTTAACCCCCTTGTGTTTATCATAATTATTAGTAACCACCTTGAGATTATGGTATCTCTGACCATGAGCCCTCGAATTATAACTTTGTTATCAAAACATTAACTACATGCTGGCCCATCAGCTTAATCACATTATTAATGCTAGCCTAGACAACAAAATTGCATAATCAACATCATTTGACTCTCATTCATCCCAATTCAGATGCATTTTCAAAGTAGGGTTAACTTTTTTCAGACAATAAGAATGTTGGTTAAGCACTATTTTTTGTCAAGCATGTCATTAATAATGTCATTAAGTTAATGGGTCAGCACGTGGTTAACGTTTTAATAATGGAACTATAGTTAAGGGGCTCATAGTCAAAGACACTATAACCTCAAGGTGGTTACCAATAATTATGATAAACACAAGGGGGTTAACTGTATTATGCCCAATCCTCAAGGGGGTTCCGAGTAATTTTTACAGATAACTCTATAACATAGTAATTTTTGTACATACAAAATATTATATCATAAGTTATATGTAAAATATAATATAAATTGGAAAAATATATTTTTAAATATTATTTAAAAATATAAAAAATTAATTTTGAATAAATTAATTTAAATTGGTAGAAAAAATAATTTAAAAATGTATGGTTAAAATTATGATACTTAATTGGTAGAAATTATGGTACTTAATTGGTATAAATTATGTCTTTAAAACACTATATTCTTTTTTATGGTACTGAATAACTAAAAAAAGTAAGAAATATTTACTTTTTTTAATATTTTATGAGATTTTAATATTTTTTATTTTATTTAAATTTTATTATTAATATTAATTTTTTATAGTTTTCTACATTTTTATATTATTTTTAAAAAAATGTGAATTTTAGTGAATTTTCGTAATACTAAGGCATATTGAGAATTTTAAAAGTATTTTGTTAACTAGTATGAGTATTTTTGTTCTTTTTCCTTCTGGTCAATGGTATAGTGGCATTTCATGGACTTTTACAAAAATGTAGTTATATTTTGTGACTTTCTTTTTCGTAATACTAAGGCATATTGAGAATTTTAAAAGTATTTTGTTAACTAGTATGAGTATTTTTGTTCTTTTTCCTTCTGGTCAATGGTATAGTGGCATTTCATGGACTTTTACAAAAATGTAGTTATATTTTGTGACTTTCTTTTTCAGTGGACATTTCATAAATTTGCCAAAAATATAGTGACATGAAATTTATCTTTAATAATTTATAATATAAATATATACTTAGTATTATTTTGAAATAATTATATATAATTTTAGGATTACAACACATATAAAATATTTAAGTTCTGTTACAATATATATATGTAGTTGAATTATAAAATGTTTTGACACACAGATATATAAATTTTAAAAAATCAAAATCAGGTCAAGCGGGTTGGATACGTGCAAAGCCCTGAATATGCCGGACTTGACCGGGTAAATAAAAATGGGCTGGTGGGTTGAAAATCTGTCTTCAGCCTAGCCCATACCCAGTCCATGCTTGACCACTTTTTGACAGACATGCAACTTCTCAAAACGAGTCCCTTCATCCAACGTACTGTTAGAAGATTTCAAGCGATCGACTAGAAGAGAAGGGCTTAAAGAATAGAAAGCATTTTTATTGCTGAAGAGTGACAGTCGATAGACATGCAAGTTCTCGACTCCGTTACAGTTAATAGATTTTAACGAAATTTCATATATTTTTTATCTGTAATATCATAAAAAAATTATAAAACATTATTAATCTCTATGAAATTAAAATATTCCTACTGGTTAATAAATTATTTTGATTGTCAGTAAATTATTTATAATTAAAAACTCACACAAATTAAAAAAAATAAAAATATAAACCAAAAAATCAATAACTATCATTAAGGGCCTGTTCGTTTGCAAGCTTAATGTGGAAAAACGGATATTAATGCTGTAAACCATTAAGCTCAGATAAGACATATTCACGATTTGCACCATTGATTAATGTGCTGTTTGTGGATGAACCACCTCTATCATAGAGGTCACTTTACCTGCGTTTGGAAATTAAGCTCATCGTTGATTTTTCTCTGCATTATGGTTATTACCTCTTTGCCCCCAATTTTCGTTCGATCTGTACAAACTCGACGCCCCTATTCTAGTATTCTCTACCATCCTCCCCCTTGGAAGAATTCAATTTCTCGAGTAGCATTATCTCCGCTTGAGCTATGGTGTCGGTTTGTGTAAATCAACCCAGAAAAAACGAAAGGAAATGAATGAAACCAAATAGTTAGATTGGTCGAGGCTGTGCTCCGAAGCTTCAACAATGAACGAAACAAAAAAAAAGAAAAAAGAAGAGAAGGAAAAGGAAGAAGATAAATACTGGGAAAAGTGCAGAGCTGTAGCACCGGGAGAACTATAATGGAGGTGTTGAGCTGCTGCAATCTGCAAGTGTGATAATGAAGAAGATGGGGGCATATGTGGTATTTTACCACTTAACATTTGGAAATGAAAAAGTCACCTACAGAACGGCTCGGTCTCCCACACGAGATTAATTTGAGATTAATCAGTTGACATTAATGTGGCCTTAATTGAGACTCAAACTTAAATCCAACCACCGAACACACCCTAAGTATTTTTAACAAATTCAATATTTCATACAATTTTGAAAAAAATATTTTGTACCATAAATGTAGGTTTAAAAAAACATAATTTATGGTCCTCTAAATTAAATTATTCCCGTAAAATAATCTGTTTTCAAAATTTTATAAGTACTATTATGTATTTAAAATTTATATTTTATTTTGTAGATAAGTTTTTGAAATAATATTTTTCCCTTTTTACAAATTTATTATTTTTACAAAAAATAATTACCGTTTATAATTATTTAAGTCGGTTTTTCATTATATTTTTATTTTCTAAATCTTTTGAGTTTTCTAAAAAAATTAAATTTTGTTATTATATTTTTAAAAATTATTATTTTTTTAAATTTTATATTATAACTTTTAAAGTACATATTAATTAAAGGTATTTTTATTCTTTTCCTTTGATCAATGATTATAGTAACCTTTTATAAATTTCCATGAAATATCATAAAATTTCATAATTTTCTTTTTTTTTTGTGATATTTAATCAAAAACATAATTAAATTTCACTAAATTTTCCAAAGATTTAATCAAACGATTGACTAGAAGAAAAAAGGCTTAAATAATAGAGAGCATTGTAACTGCTGAGGGCTATGAATCGGTTTACGTTATTAATTATTCAGGGAATTATCTACGGAATACAAGGTATAGGTACACGTGAAAATTTTCAATTGGTCATAAAGTTGCCCAATCACAAAAAACCAAACCCGAATCACTTTTATAAACGAACTGCAAAGTAGAAGAAAAAAATGGGAAAAATTGGGAAATTTGTCACTGTATTTTTTGCTAATGCATGAATTATCACTAAAAAAAAGTCATAAATATTATTATATTTTTGTAAACGTTGTATGAAATGACATTATAGTCATTGACCTAAAGAAAAAATGACAAAAATATCCCTACTAGTAAACAAGTTATTTTTAAACTTCACAATATGCTCCTAAGTGTTTAAAAATTTATCAAAATTTCATAAAAATTCAAAATACTTTGAAAATATATAAAAAACTGAAAATTAAAAAAATGAAAAGATTAAAATATCATATAATATTGAAAAAATAAATATTTCTAAGATTTTTTAAAATTATCCAGTACCATAAAAATTAATATAGAGTATTGAACACAATTTATATCAATTTTTCTACTAGTTTATACCAATCAAGTACGGTACACTTTGAATAAATTATTTTATATTTAAGATATTTAGAAATTTTTAAAAACATTATATTCTAAATTACATATGACTTTATGAGATAATATTTTGTAGTTAACAAAAATATTATGTCATAAAGTTACTATAAAATATAATATAATTTTTAAAATATTTTTCTCAATATTAGTTAAAAATATAATATTAATTTATTTTGAATAAAAAATTTAAAATTTTAAAATAAAGATAATTTAAAAATGAATGGTACATACATATTAGTAGAAAGATTGATATAAATTATGTTTTTAAAACTATATATTCTGTTTTATGGTACTGAATAATTTAAAAATATCTAAAAATTATTTACTATTTTTTAATTTTTTAAGATAACTTTAATATTTTGTTAATTTTTTTAAAATATTTTTTAAAATTTTATATATATATATATATATTAAAGTATTTTGGTTTTTTGTGAATTTTGATAAAATTTTTAACACTTAGTAGCATATTGTGAACTTTAAAAGTAATTTGTTTACTAGTGGAGGTATTTTTGTCTATTTCCTTTTAGTCAACGACTTTAGTGGTATTTCATGGATTTTTACAAAAATATAGTGATATTTCGTGACTTTCGTTTTTTAGTGGTAATTCATGAATTAGCCAAAAATATAATGACATTTTTTGAATTTTTTCGGAAAAAAAAAGATGGATGAACAAGAATGATCAATTTTTTTTTCGCAATTCCGAGATTTGTAGAAGTTTAATCGATCGTTGAACTGTTTTTTTTTTTTTTCGCCTTAGATATTTCTTTCGTTTTGCAATTTATAATCCTTTATTTTGTTCCTTCTTTATCAAAACCGGGAGGGAAGAAATCAAAATTAAAAAAATTTCTCCAGAAGACAGTGAGTGTTGGCCGATTGTAGTTTATCAACCTCAAGCTATAAATTGATTAATTATTTGGAGAATATTTAAAGAACCATATACCACAATCTGATGCAAATATTAAATATACGGCTAACATGCATGTTAATTGGTCAAACGAAACAAAAAGGCAAAGTGATGTGTTGGAAGTAGCCAAGGTAGATCACCAACTTCTGGATCGATCGATCTAACCCACAATAGAAAATAAACAAATTAACTATATGTGTATACAAACATCTTTTAACAACAAAACAAGTCGTGTCAATTAATGATATAAATACACAAGCACTATGCATGAAATTAATCGACCAAACTATATAGCTAGCCAAGCAGCCTGTTGATTTTAACGTTAAGATGGAAATGAGATCCTCATCATCATCAATTTTAGTCAGCACAATAGCAACCCTGTTGATTTTAACGATGAATTCATCATCAAGTTATGGAGCTGCTGCTCAAGACACGTCTTGCATGAGAGAGCTGATTCCTTGTCTGAACTACCTCAACGGCACCTCAGATCCACCAGATAGTTGCTGCGATCCTCTGAGATCTGTCATCAGATCTAATCCTAATTGCCTGTGCAGCATGGCGACCACCCGCGGGACCAAACGAGCTGAACAAGCTGGCATCGATATCTCTCAGGCGCAGCAGCTGCCGGCAAGATGTGGACAACGTGTTAATCCCATAGCCTGCCTCACGGGTACCTAATTACACAAATTAATTAATTATACTTTAATGACACCCAATTTATATTACTTAGATGTATTTATCTTTTCGAATTGTTTTTGTTTTTTCAGGATCGACTGACTCAGCAGCTGCAAATTTGCACACCACAGGTTTTTCATCGGGACGTTGGCGTCTGCGCTAATACTTGAATTCATCTTCATGTGGTCTTAATTAAGGAGGTGCTTCACTCGTCGGTCGTAATTAATACTAGGACATTAGGAACTTCCAGCCCGACCGATTTCAGGATATCTGGATTGTTGTATTTCCAGTTTGCCATATTTAATTGATTGTGGCACTCATGCATGCTTTTTGTATTAATTCGTATTGCCCATATAATATATCCTCACTTTCTTGGTTTATAATTTGCTTAATTAAAGCAATTCCCAGTTATAGTCCCATCAATCAATAGCGCAGAGCTAGTTGCACTAGTCACGTACTTCTTGAGATGATCAGTTCAACATTTGTATTAACCTTATATAGCTCACACAACAAGATCTTCTAGCACACACCCTAAGCTACCACCACCAAATAGGGAAGATAGGAAACCAATATTGTAAGTTCGTAATGTATAAAATCAGAAGTCTCAGTACGAGACTGACAGAGAGTAAAAACGAGAAACGAGACAGAAAGTGTTTAGAAGAAAAACTCCGCTATCAATCTTATTATTGATAACTTGAAAACTCCTCACCTGATCTGTTCAACACTTTGAACAGTCACTCTCACGTCTAATTCTAGACAAAAACGTTGATTACTATCAACAACTCTCTTCTCTCTCAAGACTCTATTTTTACGGTAGAAGCTCTACCTTTTCTGATGTTTTTGCTGTACATTTATACTACTTGGAGGCAGATAACAACCTCCTAAATATCTACAAACAATCTTTATCTAAAACCAATATAAATACAAAATACAAGATCCTAAAATATCTCTAACTGTTTCCTAGTATAATGTTGGCGCCTCTGAGTTTACTCCTTATTATTGAGTAAATATTCTGTTAAGATCTTCTACTCAAAGCTGCTGATTGTAGAGGTTGTTGAGATAATATAGGCAGCCTTGGTTTGGGGATTTTGCCACATCAAAAACCTTCGGTAAATATACATTTACAATTTCCCTCTTGTTTTATGTGAGCAAACTTTGTATGGTGAGATAATGTAGCATTCCCCCTTAAAAAGAGCATTCCCCCTGAAGATGTAATTAAAACCTTGCAGCACTTGAATGAGATTTGGTTAATCAAGTAACATATTCAAATTATCCACCATATTTCCCCCTTTTGCGAAATCAAAAAAATGGTACTAAAAAGTCTATCTCACGAAGTGTAAAAATAGCATGCAAGATCATCAAAATGGCATTTTATACGAATTCATGCGTAGGAACACAGAACATAAGGATAGGTTGTCCATAGAAAAGGCACTGAAGGTGTGACAGGGTCAAAATAAGACTGACTAGGAAGCTGGCTATCGAAATTAAAGGCAACAAGGTAAAAGATCAACACATACTTCAAGAATAGCTTCTTCAAATTTCTTTATCTGTTGAGGTAGACAGACCAGAAGCTCTGAAGGTTGTGAAGACACACCCAAAGCCTTTATTGGTTGTTTAACAATGCACTGATCATCGTTCAGTCCAAGACCCATCTTAGAGAGAGTTGTGGATCCAATCATGCTTATGATCCAGAGGCGTAGACATGACAACATCCAGAGGTACAACATGAACAATTATTTGTGTAATCTTGTGCAACATATGGTATATCATAATTCGGTAAGACTGATACGAATCTTCGTTTGTAGGGTGTTGCATAATTCCTTTATTTCTTCCCACCAAACCTCAGTCTAGTCTTGGACCAGGTTATTCAGCCTTGTGCTGAAACAAATCTAGCATCTGATGTTGGTTGATGCTTGTACAACCAGAATCACCCCCCTTTTTTATGTTACTATTCGAGAATCCTTTATGGGATAGGAAGAAAAGACTAGCAAAAATACCAGTATGAAAGCCATTTGTGAGGTGAAAATGTGTGCAGCAAAGAAACTGGCAAAATGGTACGAGATACTTGTAGAGAAAATGGCGAGTGTAAAGTGACCAGCAAAAGTGGGTTCTATGCTGAGGGAACAGTTGGTCAGATAGAGAAAACTGGAAATTTAAGTGGTGGTAATAAATTGATAGTGCCGCCAGATGTTCAATGTTCCAACTTAGAATTTGATCCAGATCAGCCAAATTAATAATCAAGAAATGCCACGGAAAGAAAAGTAATTCTCACTTTATTATGGAGTTAAATGAAATAATAAAATATACATCACGCTCCACTCACTCTAAAGTACCAAGTTTGATGCACACAATAGAAGTCAATACAATAAATTAAAAGAATACACCTTTGTCAACATAGAGCATCCACAGTGCAAGACTGAAGGAGGATAATGTTTCGCGTGGAAGAACTGTGGTGAAAGTGTTTGCCAATTGTTGATCAGTGGAACAATGAGGAAGATCCACAATATGCTTGCCAACTCGATTTTAAGAAAAGATATAACGAATCTCAATATGTGTAATCATGGAATGTTGAACTGAATCCTTCGTCAGTACAATACTGAAGAGAGTATCGTAGTAGATTGGCACAGGAGACTAAGGAACACCATAGTCAGCCAATTGATATTGAAGGTAGAGGATGTGGGCGCATCAAGCAGTAGCAACAATATATACCGCTTCAATGTGGGAGAGTGCAATATGTGATTGTCTCTTAGAAGAACCAAGACACCAGGCTTGAACTTATCAATTTGAGGCAGAACCAGAAATAAATTCTCCTTTTTTTTATCAGTCTCGATCTGTGAAAGCCCTTAGGAAGAAGGCAGATCCTAAATGAAAAACCAAACCAAAGTTAGTAGAGTATGATTTCTTTTCATATGATGAGAACATCCAAACTCCATCAGCCGCCAGTTTGGAACTTTATTATCCTGAAAGAGAAAACAGTTAGTGCCGCTTAGGGACCCATTGTTGTCTGGGACGTCTATGATTGATATAAAGCTGAGCATATTTAACAGTATCAGACTGAGCAAGTCGAGCATTCTTGCGTTGAAGCTTATGACATGAACGAATATGGTGACCATGTATATGACATAACTACATTCAACCCTTACATGTGAAGTAACATTCATAGTAGTGCTATATGAAGTTCGTGGATAAAAACACTAGGATATCTTGTAGGATCAGTCCTAGTCTGTGAACTTTGTTTCTGGGGTAAAACATTAGACGTCGATGAAGTAGTGCCATAAAACCCTAGACCAGCACGTCCTTGATTAGGTCGACCTACCATTTCATTAAGTTTAGCTTTTCCTTTATACCAAGAGGGATTTTTCAAAGTCATAATGTCTAATTTTCTACTAAGTGCATACATGCCTTTGTAGATCACATTATCCTGACGTATCCACTCATTATCAGCTTTGAGAGATTGAATTTTTTTTCTGCCCACTCAGGAATAGAACTCAGTTTAGTACTGACGGGTGCAGTAAACGTGGATTGAACAACCTTAGCTGAGTTTAAGACTAACTGAGATGCCAACTCCTTATTTTGTTCTTTCAAAACAATCATCTCTTCTTGTAGTTTACTAATCACAGTATGAGACTTAGTGTTATGTCCCTGTTTCGCTTCCAAATCCCTAATTTTCGAAAGAGCATCTTTCAACACATCAAACACTTGTGACTTAGTAGAACTATCATAAAAATCATTCAAGCTTTGAGAACTTACCTGATCCCTAATGAGAGATTGAAGACCTTATCTCCAGCCATCAAACACATAGTTTCATCATATTTGGCAGTGTCAGTATGAGACCGATGGATTGCAGTCATGCAATAATGTGCTGCATTGCTTTCTATGCCATCTGATTCAGTATCACTCTCATCCCATACGACAGCTTCCATGCGTGATTCACATCCTCGATGTTGTGGAGGTTTTGATGATAAAGGACAATCCTTTATCAAATGTCCTGTTTTGTGACATCGGAAACATTCATGCTTGCTGGTATTATACTCACGTTTAGAATTTTCACCATGGTGACCTCCACATTTTTGACTAAGAATACGCTTCAGTCCTTGTGCTAGCATAGTGATCTCATTCTCCATATCATCATCATCATACTCCCAGTATGGTGTCTCTACGTTAATATTTGTCTTTAGTGCAAGATCCTTGTGCACCACTAGATTTTGGTCCTCCATCTTGCTTTCATGAACCATCAAATCTGAACACAATTCTTCAAATGACATAGATGATAATTCTTTCATTTTCTCAAGAAGTGATGTATAGTTAAGCCAATCTTTGGTTAGTGAATCAAGAAATCTTTCATTAATAGTCTCATTAGAAAGAGTTACCCCAACCGTTTTGAGTTCCATAAGCACTTGATTGAATTTTTTCACCGTCAGTGCTAG
This sequence comes from Limonium bicolor, assembly GCA_023374045.1. Classification (NCBI taxonomy): domain Eukaryota; kingdom Viridiplantae; phylum Streptophyta; class Magnoliopsida; order Caryophyllales; family Plumbaginaceae; genus Limonium; species Limonium bicolor. The sequence continues at coordinate 104,058,249 of CM041779.1, forward strand.
ACTCACGCCCTCTGACATTTTAAAGTTGTTAAAATCTCGTTGAAACTGTTTCTCCTTGGCTTTGCGGATTGATTCCGTTCCTTGATAAGCAATCTTCAAGAAGTCCCATACTTCTTTTGTCGTTCTTATACCCAAGACCTTCCTTGATCTTCGTCGGACAAGGAGGAGACAAGAACGAAGAGCTTGTTTATTTTTGCTTAAAAATTTTCATCGGCTTCGTCCATTGATCCTCAGGTTTGGTCTGTTTCACACCTTCAACAACCATAGTAGGTTTGTAATCACCTTGCACCACCGCCTTCCAAACCTTGTAATCCATGGACATCAACTGAGCTTCCATCTGTTCGCACCACTTGGAATAATTGAATTTCGTCAACCTTGGTGCTTTTACATAATACGAACTCATCTTTCACGATCTACCCAGAAGTGTTAACCTTATATTGGGTAAACCTGCTCTGATACCACTTGTAAGTTGTAAGTAAAAATCAGAAGCCTCAGTACAAGACTGACAGAGAGCACAAACGAGAAACGAGACAGAAAATGTTTAGAAGAAAAACTCCGCTATCAATCTTATTATTGATACTTGAAAACTCCTCACCTGATTGTTCAACACTTTGAACAATCACTCTCACGTCTAATTCTAGACAAAAATTGATTACTATCAACAACTCTCTTCTCTCTCAAGACTCTTTTTACGGTAGAAGCTACCTTTTCTGATGTTTTTGCTGTACATTTATACTACTTGGAGGCAGATAACAACCTCCTAAATATCTACAAACAATCTTTATCTAAAACCAATATAAATACAAAATACAAGATCCTAAAATATCTCTAATGTTTCCTAGTATAATGCTGGCGCCTCTGATTTTACTCCTTCTTATTATTGAGTAAATATTATGTTAAGATCTTCTACTCAAAGCTGCTGATTGTAGAGGTTGTTGAGATAATATAGACAGCCTTGGTTGGGGGATTTTGCCACATCAAAAACCTTCGGTAAATATACATTTACAAATACAGAGCCCCTCGAGGCACTGAAGAAAAAGTACGAAACAACTTCTCAGGGGTATCACCTATGACCTAACCCATACCTCCTGTCTCTTTGGATTCCACCTATATTGACTATCATCAACTAATTTTTTAATGGAAGGCAAGCAATATCAGTGAACAAAATAGTTACCAACCAAAACTTGCAACACATACCTTGTATCATATAATCTTGTACTATCCACCTACATTGCAACTGAAATCACCAACAGCTCATTGGCTCCAGGGGATCCTCTCGCCCTCTCTCTCCATAAGCCAACCCTGTATCACCCACCACTACTACAGAATTAGTTAAGGACAACACTACAAAGACAATAATTACCTTTTTAATGTTGTGTTTGATACAATACGAGTATTTAAGTTGTATAAATAGCCTATTAGACAATGGTTAATCTACTAGTTGTCTTAATTAGCTTGATAGACAACAATTTTTGTTAGAAAAAAAAGGCCCGGCCTCTTTACAGATTTTTATTCAAAAGACAATGATACCCCTAACAAAAAAAGTTTATACCTTTCGTATCCTAGCTAGGGAATATATGATAGACTACACTAGATATTAGGGACAACGCAGTGCGGCGGAAATTAAATTTTCATTCGCGCCATGTTAACCGCCTCATCCCCTAACTAAATCATGTGTAGTAATTAAAAATTGGGGTAGCAACCATCGACAAGAAAACAACTCTGGTTAGCGAGAAAAAATAAAACACTTAAGAAGACTGAACGATTGAGGGAAGATTTGCCGATTTGCCAATTTGGGGTACGTTGATTTTGGTTTGACTAGACTTCGATTTTGGTTTAAGGGTTTGATTTAAACAAATCTGTGTCAGCCAACTCTCTGTCTTTATACTATCGATTGAACAAAACGTGATTTTATTTTAATTCTTTCGTGAGTTATGTTGTAGATATAATTTTCAAATCAGAGGTGTTCGTTCTAGCGACTTATACATATCTTTGGTTCATTCACCTGAGTTGTACAACGTGTGAAAATTGTGAATTCTTTACTTGTCATTGTCAAAGTGACTGTTTCTTCGACAATTACTAAGGTTGAAACAACAAATTAGACCAAACAAAACTCCAACAGATCGTTAAGAAAATATGTTTAACGGAAGTTAAATAGATCCACAAAAATTTTCAAGTGCCTCAAAATCCTAACCAGTACATCAAAGAAACAACATGAGTAAAACTAAATCCAACGATTGGAAGTGTTATTCAGAATACTCTTGTCTCTGAATATATTGCAACTCAACTAAGCCACAAGAGTGTTGGAAGTGGTGGACTCGTAATTCCAGACTGGTGGAGCGTCTTTGTCTTCTTGTAGTAGCGGGCAAGACAGTAGATTTTAACAAGAATCATTATGCAAGTCTTCTTTTCTGAGTTGAGAAAGGCCTCCGGGCAGTCCACAGATGCAGTTAGCAAAGGGTCTAACTTGTTTGAATATGCAAATGATGATCATTGTTTGGGCTCTCTTGCGTGATATTTTCATGTTGACTACTCAGAAGTTGAAAGACTAGGATAAGAAACCTGAAACTAAGGCTGCTGATGACATGGGGTCAATGTCTGATGCTAGTTCTGATGATTAGTTATGAGAACTGTGTACAAGAAATTTATATAGTCTTGAAGATTCTGATCTTGGCCTACAAGTAGTTTAGATAGTCTTGAAGATTCTGCAAAAATTGAAACTTATTTCCTAAGGTGGTGTCAAAGTGTTTTGGTTGGCTGAGGAGCCAAGTCAATATATTTTATTACTTTCAAACAAACTCTGCTTCTGTAGTGTATCATAGTCTTGGGGATTTCTTTTTTTGCGGATCAAATTTTGCATGAATCTTATGACCTACAACTTTGTAAAAGGTATGAATTTGATGAGATTCAAGATCAGCAATTTTTGTGGGAAGGCTAGTTAAATGTTCAGACACAGATAATCATTTTCTCCAACCTGTACAAGTACAAATTTACGCTTGCATTTTTTGTACAGTTTTCAGGAATGTGTTGCAAGCCATGTTCTGAACTCCTAGATGAACTTCATGCATGAACTCAAACAACTTGTTTACAACGGTTTTAAGAAATTTCCAATGAGCTCTTAGAAATCTTGGATAGTGTCCAACAATATACAATTTTCTCAAATCTTCAGCCGGTAACTATAAATCTTTGTTCACTGATTTATTTGTCAATCATCTACACTATCAAGTTCTATATAACTTTTTTATTGCTTCAAATGTCTTAGGGGCCTGTAAGGTGCAAATTGATGCTTGACAATCCTATGTGTGTAGTTACACATGGATTGATGATCATACCCAAAACCAATGAACAAAAGATGCTTCACAATGTTCCGCTGGAACCATCTTGCAAGAAAGTGCAAGTTCGTATTATAGTAGTTGGTATGGAATCCGTGGAAGTTCTTTTTCCCAACGAGCTGGCAGATGTCTTTCTTGTGAAAGATACCCCTGGCAATATATTGGCTTGGCCTATGAACTTGATTGAATTGGAGAATACGGTACTAGTAATCATGATTTAATTCTCTTTCGTTATTTATTGTTCAAGTAAATTTATAATTATGCTTACTTGATCATTCTTAATATTTTGGTAAGGTAACACCATCTACAAGTTCAAAGCCACCTAGTACCGGAAGTCTTAAGAGAAAGACGACTTTGAATTTAGAGGAACCTGTAGAACATGGTGGAAGCATTCATACAAAGAAATCTGTTACTCTACTTGTTTTACAACCGTTGGATCACAATACCTCCACAAGAACTACTTCTACAGTTAAACATAGAAGAAATCTAAGGATCTTGAACTTATATGCAAATGAAGAAATGACTGCAGGTGATATAGTCACCATCAAATTGGAAGAAAAGTTGTCAGTTATCCAATGGATATTCCAATTACAAGTGACGAGATTACAAAATGGTTCAAACAAAAACAAGTAGAACTATCTCAGATGTCTGTGTTCACCAAGTAAGTTAATTGTGGATAGATTTGTTTAAGTTTCTTGTTTTACTTTCTCTTTTCTTATTTTTATTATAGTTTATTAATATACTTGTGTTGACATTACATGGTTATGTTTGAAAAGGTTATAACCATGGGCAAAAAGTCTATTTTTGAATTTATATGCCCCCATTATATTTCTCCCGGCAATGCTCATGATGCTGAAGATAGAATGCGACATTTGTCAACCTCCTTTACAAGAGGCAATCATCAAATCTATTTTTTTAGCTCCGTATAGTGTGAGGTAAGACATCATTATATGGGTCATTTATTATTGTTGCTGCTTAGATAAGTTACTAATTTGTTGGACATATATAATGTTTAATGTATACAGTCAGCACTGGATTCTTTGTGCCATTGATCCTATGAGGCAAGTATGCTACTGGCTGGATCCATTGAGAGGCCCAGTCCATTATGATGTGAAGGATGTTGTAGACAAGTAACTACCTATTTAACAAACCTTTTTTTAAAATTTTATATCAACATTTATGATATATACTTAAATAGCAATGTTTATTATTTGATATGTTCACTGCATTGTTATAGGGCATTAAAAATATTCCAGACTAAACATGGTGCGTATAGATGTTAGGATAGGATTATTCTTTTTTCCCTCTAATCCCGTTTATCAACGGCTCTTAGTTCTTTAACCCGTTTAGCAACGGTACTTTAGGTATGTATATATGCTGCGGGTTTTCTACTGTTTCCATACGAATATACAATATCAAATACAATCGTCTTCACTCCCTTCTCTCGACTCATCCCGTTTCGCCCTCGATTCCTCATCGATCGGCTCCGTCTTCTTCCATCTCCTCTCGATTTCACCTTCTCCTTCTACATGGTATCAGAGCGGTAACATCCGCATTATAAACCTAACCTCCCAAAATGTCTTCCGAATCTGATGAAGAAGATGACGACCTCCACGATGATGAGGAGAAATCTCCGACTCCGAAGAAGAAGAGGAAGTCGTCGACAAGAGAAGAAGCAAGCGTCGATTCGATTCAGATCCGCTGATAGTATCAAACTCAGAGACGCTAGGAGTTCAACTTACGTCAACAAAATTCGACGGTAAAAAGGGATTTCAGAACTGGAAAAGGAAGATCGAGATTTGTTTGTTGGCGAAAAACAAAATAAAGATGATTGATGGTACTTTGAAGAGATCGAAGGTTCCGAAAAAACGAAGAGACGCCTGGGACAGATGCGATGGCCTTGTAAGATCTTGGATTCTCGCTTCCGTCGAAATTAGCATCGGAGACAGCCTCGTTTCTTGCTCAACCGCATTTGATATGTGGAAGCGTCTAATTCACAGATTCGATCAGATCGACGGAACAAGGCTCTTCGAACTCAACAGAGACTTATCCAGAATTGAGCAAGGTAACTCTATTGTCACTGAATATTTCACGAAATTAACAAGCATTTGGGACGACATCGCCGCCATGACAAACATTGGTACTTGCGTCTGTGGATATAGCGAGAAAATCGCTAAACACTCCGAGAATCAAAAGTTATTTCAATTCTTGTTGGGTCTGCGTGAGGATTTTGTTAATATCAGAGGCAATCTTCTCATGAAGAAACCCTTACCTAGTCTGGATTCGGCTTATGCCATTATTCTCCAAGAGGAGAGGCAGCGGGTCAACAGAAGGGGGGAGAATGAAGCTTCTGGTATTTCCTTCGCATACAATATCAACAAAACAGAAGGAACTTTTGGTGAAAGAGGCAAATCCAGAAAGGATAGCACTGGAAAAAAGAGCACCAATGTTTGTACACACTGCGGCAAATCCGGGCATCTCAAGAGCGGTTGTTTCGAACTCTGCGGCTATCCCGACTGGTGGAAGGGATCCAAGAATAACTCCACCACAAATTTTGTTGGTAAAAAGGCAGAAGGTATAAAGAGTCTCTCTGTTTCTAATATTGACAAACTGACTAAACTCTGTAGCTTGCTTGAACAGACAGGAAAATTGTCTGATAAAGGACGTCGAGCAACAACGTTTTTGGCTGTGAAAGAGAATCCCAATTTGCAGGTACTGTTTTCCTAGATGCAGTAGTTCATTTCGAAATTGTACTGATAATGAATGGCTTCTGGACTCTGGTGCTAGTGAACATCTAATTGGGAATGAATCTCTTCTTGTTGATAGAAAACGTAAATCTGATGTCAGTTATGTTGCCTTGCCAAATGGAGATGTTGAGACTATTAGTGTGATGGGAACTGCTATGCTTACTGATGGTTTCAGATTAGAAAATGTTTTGCATGTTCCAAATTTTAAACTTTCACTTGTCTCTGTTAGTAAGCTGGTACAACAAAGGGACTATGTGATCTCTTTTGATTCTAATACCTGCTATTTGCAGGCTCGTACTTGGATGAATAAAAGGCCGATTGCACACCAAAGAGATGGGCTGTATTTTTTAGATATCAATCTTCTGCGTGATTTGTTTGATGCTTGTAATGATAAACGTTCTGCTCAATCTTGTAATTCCCGGGTATTGACATTGCATAGAAGAATGGGTCACCCTCCGTTGAACAAGATGGTTCATATGGGTCTTATAAAAGGGCATGAGATTTCTGATAACTTTGTATGTGATATATGTTTCAAGGCCAAGGGCCATAGGTTGCCTTTTTCCCATTCTGATAATCAATCTAAGCATTGTTTTGATCTCATCCATGTGGACACCTGGGGTCCTTGTTCCACTATAAATCATGACGGTAGTCGATATTTCTTAACTATTGTCGATGATGCCAGTAGATCCACTTGGGTTTTTCTCATGAAATCTAAATCTGATGCATCTCAACATATACAAAATTTCATACGCATGATTGAGAGACAATTTAATAAGTTTGTTAAAATTGTCCGGTCGGATAATGCTTATGAATTAGGATTATCTAGAGCTTTACAAGATTTTTTTCATGAGAAAGGGATCATACATCAAACCACATGTGTCTATACCCCCCAACAAAATGGGGTGGTCGAAAGAAAACATCGTTATTTGCTCGAAACTGCTCATGCTTTATTTTTTCAATCGGGGCTTGATATTACATATTGGGGTGAAAGTGTTCTCATGGCAACATTCCTTATTAATAGACTACCTTCTTCCACCCTAAATGGATTATCTCCCTATGAATTTTTGTATGGTTCACCCCCTAATTTGAGCAGCATCAAGACTTTCGGTTCTCTTGTTTATCACACCGGGCCGATGGTTAATCGAAGCAAGTTTGATCAACGTGGGCTCAAAGGGGTTTATCTTGGACCAGGCGTATGCAAGAAGGGGCACCGCATTCTGCTTCTCGAAGATAACAAAGTCATCACAAGTCGTGACTTAACTTTTTTTGAAGAAATTTTTCCTTTGCAGGAATAATCTATTCAGTCTAATGAATCGGCCCAGTCCAATTCCCCGTTTTTTCCTATTGTCACAAACGAAGGCGTGGATGATGTTTTTACTTACGAAAAGAATAAGGATGGGCCTGGGCCACCGCAACAGACTTCCGAGACTTTTGTCGACCTCTCTCCCGACACAATTCATCAAGTCTCTGATGACATCACCCTGGAACCCACTGGCAATGACAATTCTCCATCGCTTTCTTTGTCCGAAACCCAACCCATTGAAAGTAATTCCTTTTCTCCTTCACCCGACACGGAGCAGGCCCACAACACAGAAGAGGCCCACGACACAGAACAAAATCAAGACAACATCCCAAATACTTCTGGGCCTTCTGATCTCCGTCGTTCCACAAGACCAAAACAAGCCCCGGTTCGACTTGCAGATTACGAATGTAATCAAGTTGGCAGTGACCCATTCACTCATCTTTTGTCCACTAGACTTGAACACTCCAGACCAATTTTGTTACCCTCTTTAAACACCCTTACTGACTTCATTCCTTCTCAGGTTTTGTGCTCTCAGGTCCAAGTGCAATGTCCTCTTGAGCCATCATCTTATCAAGTCGCTGTCCAACATCTGGAATGGAGAAAAGCAATGGATTATGAGCTTCAAGCTCTCAAGGAAAACAAAACTTGGACTCTTGTTAAAATTCCCAAAGGGAAAAGATGCATCTCTTGCAAATGGGTATATCGCACCAAGCACAAAGCTGATGGATCCATTGATCGATATAAAGCTCGTTTGGTCGTCCGTGGGTTCATGCAAAAAAAAAGGAGTGGATTTTCATGAAACTTTCTCTCCGGTTGTCAAAATGACAACCATTCGAACTTTAGTAAGCGTTGCCATGAAACGACATTGGATCATTCATCAGCTCGACATCAACAATGTGTTTATTCATGGAGATCTTCACGAAGAGATCTACATGAAAATCCCCGATGGTTTGAATGCCCCTAACGGTCTTGTATGCAAGCTTCAAAAATCTCTATATGGCTTGAAAGAGGCCTCTCGTCAGTGGTATGCAAAACTCTCCACTAGTCTTACTAATCTTGGTTTCATTCTTTCAGATAATGATCATTCCTTGTTCAAATGGAGCCATGGCAATTCCATCCTTTTCCTTGGAGTTTATGTTGACGACATTCTTCTATGTGGGAATGATGATGCCAAGATACTCCAAGTCAAGAACACCCTACATGATGCTTTCAAGATTAAAGATCTTGGCAATCTTACATACTTCCTTGGGCTCGAGTTTCATTATACTTCCCATGGAGTCGGCATAACACAAACCAGATTTGCCACTGATCTTCTCACAGACTACAACATCACTTCCAAGCGGTCCGTTGCTAGTCCTCTCTCTCCCGGCACTAAGCTTCACTTACAAGACGGTCCTCTTCTCCCTGATGCTACCGAATACCGTCGTCTAATTGGCAAGTTGAATTACCTCATCAACACACGTCCGGATCTCAACTTCAGTGTTCAGCTTCTAAGCCAATTCAACCAAAATCCTTGTCAACACCATTGGGATGCCGCCATACACGTCCTCCAATACATCAAAGGGACGCTCGGTTATGGCATTCTCTTAAATAACAACTCTAATTTTTCTCTTTTAGCCTACTGCGATTCTGATTGGGCCTCTTGTCCCATTTCTCGCAGGTCCATTAGTGGCTACTACATCTTATTCGGCGGATCTCCCATTTCTTGGAAATCCAAGAAGCAAGCTTTCGTCTCTCTTTCCTCTGCTGAAGCCGAATACCGAGCTCTCCGACGTGTCACCACCGAATTGGCTTGGCTATCCCGTCTTCTCAGTGAGCTTGGTGTCGGCAACATCACTCCCATACCGGTCAAGTGCGACAATAAATCAGCCGTCTACATTGCTCACAATCCCGTTCTTCACGAACACACAAAGCATATTGAAATAGACGTTCATTATGTTCGTGATCAAATCAAGGCGGGTCTCATCGACGTCGTTCACATTTCTAACACCCATCAGAAGGCGGACATGCTCACAAAGTCTCTCACGGTAAAGAATTATCAGCAGCAATTTTCATCGATGGGAATGTTAAACTCTTTAAACCTAACAAAGTAGCTCTCTTTCTTAGGTTTGAGGGGGGGGGGGTGTTAGGATAGGATTATTCTTTTTTCCCTCTAATCCCGTTTATCAACGGCTCTTAGTTCTTTAACCCGTTTAGCAACGATACTTTAGGTCTGTATATATGCTGCGGGTTTTCTACTGTTTCCATACGAATATACAATATCAAATACAATCTTCTTCACTCCCTTCTCTCGACTCATCCCGTTTCGCCCTCGATTCCTCATCGATCGGCTCCGTCTTCTTCCATCTCCTCTCGATTTCACCTTCTCCTTCTACAATAGAGAGCTTCGCAAGAATGTGAAGTGAGACATAATCAAGGTATGAATCATCTATATTGTTTCCAAAAACATAACTTGATTCATAATATGTCATAAGACTTGTGTTTCTTATTATACTTCTTTTGTATTGTTTTTTTTATAGTGTCCAAGACAACTTAACGACAATGATTGCGGATATTAAGTGATAAGGTTTATGAAGGAAATAATAGATAAGGGACAAACCTCCATTCCTATAGAGGTAAATAATATTCAATTCATAATCAACATAAAATAAACCTACTTGTGTTGCCAGTGGTTTAATAATAACTTGTATTGTATTTTCTAGTATTTCCACGGATACAAGAGTCGTTCATACAACCAAGATGAGATTGATGAAATTCGAGAAGAATGGGAAGCTTTTACTCTGTGTGCCACAACTCTGTAGGAAGTGGAGTAGATTATTCTTTCAGGTGTTTGTAGTGGCTTTTAGAAGTTTATTTGTTGCTATATTACTTAGTGAATGATTTAGTAATAGGTGCAAAGAAAATTAGGGGGTCATTTGCTTTTATTTGACACACTACGCACTAAGTAGATGTGTGTTGGTGGAGTTTTTAGGATATATAGAGAAATAAATATTGAGACGATTGAGTGGTCGGCATAATTGGATGTTGATACAGATTTGAGCATTTTAGTTGTATAGAGTTTTGAGAATTTCTGTTATAAAGAGTTGAATATGTGTATGTTATAGTATATATGTTTGCTCTTTTTTTTTATTAGCAGGTTTACTATGGATATGTGGTTTATTGGGAGACCAATTTAGGTGTGGCCTACCTTGAACCCAGCCGACCCATCCATTTGATCAGCTTTAATTTAACCCATCTATATCAATATCCCTAGTCCACCGTTCAATCTATAAGATAAAAACACGAGTATTTGTATTTAATTTAGTTCTTTAGAATTGTACGTAACCTAATTATTTTGGGTTAAATGGGTTAATTTAGGTTCAATAATTTTATATTGGTTGGGTTTTGGTTGAAAATTTGTAATCGCTCATTTTTGGGTTGGATGTGGATCAATATAATTTTAATCGGGTTGGGTATAGGTGAGCTTTTATCCGGCTATCAACTTGAATTGCCACCCCTACCTACAGTCATGGACATGTTAAGACCAAACATAAAATTTATATTTTCATATATTTTATGATTATTCATTAAAATTAGTACTATGATTAATTATTTAACAACTGGTGAATCATATAATATTCTGATGTATATAAGTTTCAGAACTGATGATGGATTATTATTGTTTTGTGGGGTATTATATTGTTTTGTGAGGTATTATTATTGTTTTATGGTGTATTATTTTTGTTTTATGCTGTATTTTAAAACCTTATAAAGTGAATCAAATATTTTTCTAAAATATAAATTTCAAAAGTGATGATTCAATATTATTGTTGTGTAGTATATTATTATTATTATTGCGTAGAGGATATTTAACCTTATATGATGAATCTTAAGTCTATGTATAAATAAAAACATTTAGCTAATATAAATTTTTAAACTGATCAAAACATATCTATGATTGGTCTTGTTTTAAAGAGCTTAAATTTAAATGAACAATGACGCAAACAATTCTTATTTTTGGACTTATATTTTAAAAGTTGCAACTATTTAAAGTGAATATAAATTTTATTCTCATTCATTTGCTACATCAGTCGATCAACCATACCGCCTGCCCGTACCAATATGGGTGTGACTCACATTATGTGGCAGTCTTGTTATATTAACTTTAAATGGTTGTAAGGGCATCCACAATAGAGGTTCTTGACACGGTTACATAGGTGAAGAAATTAAAAATGTTCTACAATTGTGTGGATTCCACCTATATTCTCTATCCAGGTTTCTTAAATGAGAACCCCACTTTTTATGACATAATACACCCCACCTATGTGTATCTCTCTCTTTTATATTTTCTCTCATCTAAATAGTGATAGTTTATTGGTTGTTCATTAAGAGAGAAAAAAATAAAAAAACTTTGTTATTGTAGTGAATAAAGTTTCTTAAGTAATAAAATATAATTTTTAGATGACATGACACCTAGGAATGTGCTAAGAAATTCAAAATCATTGCGGATGCCCTAACTTTTAAAATATAAATCCAAAATAAAAAAATTGCACCATTGTTTTGACAAGTTTAAAAATTCATGGATATGTGTTTTAACAAGTTTAAAAATTCATTGGTACATGTATATATCTATACTTGTCAACTAGATTTATGACTCACCATATACAGTTTAAAATACACCATACAACAATAACAATACACTACAAAACAGTAATAATCCATTATCTGTTACAAAATTGTTATGTTAGGGAAATATATGATTCACCATATAAGGCTTAAAAACATCATACGAATAATAATAATAATAATAATAACAATAATACACCACAAAAGAATAACAATACATCACAAAACAATGATAATCCATTATTAGTTTTGAAGTTTGTTATCTAGTTCACAATGTGTTAATTAACGAATCATAATATCAATTTTAATCAATCATAATATTAATTTTAATGAAACATATCATCAATTTCGCATATCATCATACACATATAAAAATAAAAAATTTAAACAATAATACAACACTAAACAATAATTGGTACATAAGGAAAATACATGATTCAAAATATAAAATTTAAAATACATCACAAAACAATAATAATATAAAACACTAATAATTTTTTATTGGTTCCAAAGTCTGTTATCTAATTCATCACTTATTAGTTAATGAATTATAATATCAAAATTAATGAATCATATTATCATTTTAGGGTATCATCGTAAATATATAAAAATATATTTTTTAAAAAGTTGTCAAAACATAGCTATGCCTCGTTTTATTTTGAATAGTTTAAATTTAGGTGAACAATGATCTAATTTTTTTTGTTCATTTTGACTTATATTTTAAAAACCATTTAAATTTTTTTTACTTTTAAAATGTCAATTTATACACAAACAGCATGACATATCAGTGCCACATAACACTGTCCGTCCAATAGTGGACGCGGCTTGTCCGCGCTATCAAATTTATGTTGCTACATAAGGGCATCCACAGTGGTGTGGATTCCACCCAAAATTGTCAGTAAGAAAATAAAAAAAAAGTCTGCAGTGGTATGGAATCCACCCACTTTCTCTTTCATCGTTGCTTAAATAAGGAACGTACGGAAAAATGTTTTGATTGGTTGTAGTACTGCGCCGACTAAAAATATGCTTTTGATTTTAATTAATAGGTAAAATATTGCTTGTTTGAGTGAATAGATATACGAGTAAAATAAAAACGAAATAATGAGAGAATAAATATAGGAGGAGTGAGAAGATTAAGAAACTCCATTATTGTAGGTATGAACAAATTGATAGAGTTGCTTAGATAATAAAATAATATATTATGATTACATAGCACCTAGGAATACGTTAAGAAACTCTATCCCATTGTGGATGCCCTAAGTAGTCTATTTATCGACGAGCTGCCACATGTGCAGCCGCTCCTGCCTTCCCATGGTCACGTAACAGACTGATTGATAATAAATATAGATTTATGAAAAATTTTAACCGGTCAAAATCGATACATTTATAATATGGAAGGACTAGTTTAATTAATTTATTCACAATTTGTGTATGTTCTTATATTGAAATAAATTTACAAAAAATATTAATTTTTAACAAAACACTCATGCACACACTATATAACAACTCACACTTACCGGTTAATCGAATACAATACATAAGCTACTATGTATATATATATCCATAAATACAAATCAAATAGAGGCAAACAATTTAGTGTAGTCCAGACCCCATTCTTTTGTGTTTTGAAAGCTGATAGTTGATAGCTGATAACTGATACGAGTTGATATGAACTAATGATTGATTTTAAAATTAGATGATTATATAAAAACCAATATAAGTTATTCTTTTTATGTTAGTTTTTGAATTGAATTATGATCGTGTGATAGATTATTTCAGTTAAAAGGTGGATACAGGGGCGAAAACCAGCTAATAAAATGTAAACCAACTGATAATGTTGTTTTCAATAAGCTTCATGGTTAAATGATACCCGACCAATAATACATCCAAAGGAATGAGCTTAGGATAGACCTAACTGATAATGCGTAAATAAACTCAAATTTTGACATATAAGAAATAGGATGGGGCCTCAAACGGAGCAGTCAGATTATAACTGAAGTTATCTAAACATAGTAACGTGAAAGGACAGGCAGGCTCGGCTCATGGTGTGTGTAAACAGACCTATCAAACAGTGTCCCCCATATTTGGGTTCCAATTTTATTTACTTTCTTAAGAGTTTGTCATTAGAAAATTATAAAATGTCCAAATTTATTTTATATAAAATGAAAAAAGGGTCTCATTTTACATGGTTTAATTTTGTAATTTTTGTTTATCTTAATTGAATTGAATTCTATAAAAGACATATTTTAGATTTTAGGGCTGAGTCCAAAAATCATGTAGACGGCCAGAGCACAGGTAGCAAAGTTAGTAAAATATTGTTTTGTCGTTTGAAGTTTGGGGGGAGATGGGCGAGTTTCAGTACGTATCTTAAAATATCTTTTCCGTGCAGCTTATCGTCTAATACCACACACCTACACCTTAAACCTCTTCAAAAACCCGCCATCTTCATCTGCCAGTTCGTCGAACCCCCACCTCCGCTGCTGACAGTTCGTCCGAAACCAACCCAACCCACCCCAACCATCTTTTTCCATCTTTTTCGCTTTCTCTGATGCCATACATCTCCCGCGCCGTCCCATTTCTTCTTCATCATCGCATATAGCCATGATTAAGTCACCATGCCTGCTTCTGCTTCCTGTCTCAGACCCGTCGCCCAAGTTGGGCTTTTATCCTCAGCTCCTCACTCCCTTCAGCCCCAGTTGCCCGTGTGTGCGTAATAATCTTGGCTCCAATTCTGTACCAAAATTCCCGTTATTTCTATGCAGGGCATTCTACACCGAAAAGCTTTCTCCGTCCACCTCTTCCATCTCTACCGACAAATTACCCCAACAACAGCGCAGGGATGTCGTTGTGGAGTCTGAGACCGACCCTATTTCGATTGTCAACGACAGGATTCGTCGCGACCTTACAAAACGTGAAGCGACACCGAGGCCAGCCGCAATGAACGCGGAGGAAGTCGACAAGTATATGAAAAAGGTGAAGGAACAGCAACAAAGAGGGCTGAGAAAGCTCAAGGGAGGAACCGATGACAATGAAGAAGGGAAGGGGTTTAGCTATAAGGTGGATCCTTACACACTCGAACCGGGGGATTATGTGGTGCACAAGAAGGTGGGTATTGGGCGGTTTGTTGGTATCAAATTTGATGTCTCCAAGGGCAATACAGAACGGATAGAGTATGTGTTTATAGAGTATGCGGATGGGATGGCAAAGCTTCCTTTGAAGCAGGCGTCCAAGATGCTCTACAGATACAGTCTGTAC
Source organism: Limonium bicolor (assembly GCA_023374045.1). Classification (NCBI taxonomy): domain Eukaryota; kingdom Viridiplantae; phylum Streptophyta; class Magnoliopsida; order Caryophyllales; family Plumbaginaceae; genus Limonium; species Limonium bicolor. The sequence continues at coordinate 104,073,491 of CM041779.1, forward strand.
GTCTTATCTCTTTCATTTATTAATTATATAAACTTTCTTATTGAATGATCACGCTTTGCCTACGTTGTTCTTATTTTGTAATGATAAAAAGGAAGCTAATGCAAAATACAGTCACAATTGGTTACTACCTGCACCTTTTCAAATGTGAAAGGGCGCCATCAAGTAATTTGCATAGATGCAAATTTAAGAAGCACTTTTGTTGCTGCGTGGATTTATGGATGTTCTGAAGGTGAAAGACACCAGTTTCCTATGATTGAAGGTTTTGGAGTGCATAAGTTGAAACCTTACCTATATTTTCCCATCGTTAGTCATATCTTTTGTCTCTGGACACTTCACCTTTTGTTTTTGGTCTTGAAAGTAAATCGCTGATCCTGGTTAATGTTATGAGTAAGTAAGCCTTGAAATAATTAGTTCCTGCTGCTTGAGCTGTATGATTAGATCAGCTTTTTCATGAACGGTGATTTTAATCCTTTTCCAGTCCCAATGAAACAAAAAGACCACGTGCATTGAACAAGTTAAACGATAGAACTGCATGGGAGAAGAGAAAGACAAAAGGCAGGGTTGCTGTTCAGAAAATGGTGGTGGATCTGATGGAATTATATTTGCACCGTCTTAAACAGAGAAGACCTCCGTATCCAAAAAGCCCCGCAATGACTGACTTTGCTGCTCAGTTTCCTTATAAACCAACTCCAGATCAGACGCAGGTAACAGCTCCAATGGGGGTAAACTAAATAAAATCTGTGCTTGTTCTTCCAGGACTATTCCTCTATTGCAAGTAACCAAGCTAAACATATCAGAATATGAATATCATTTTCTAAATCCTCTTTTAAAGATCTGGATGTGATTCACAATGTTCAGCGTTGACTTTGCTGCAGTTTATCTCAGTCCCCTTAATTTTCACTTCTTGCTAGACATTGTGCCGCTCCTTGCTAAGTTGTTCTTTTTTTGTTTTCCCTCCATTTTGGGCTCGTTCTAAGGTTTTAAAAGGTTTGTGTATGGTTTTATGACCTTGTAGATAAAGAATTGTCATTGACAAAAAGTTGATGTAAAATTAGGATTCTACTCCAATGAAACAGGAATAATGATGGACGATCAACTTGGTATTTTATCAAGGAAACTCTGATGCCTTTGTCAGTAAATATGAAAAACTGGTTGTCTTTTTTTGGTTCGAGATGATCCATTCATCGTGTGAATGCTTGATAAAATCTGGTCAACGTCGAAGTTCATAAACATAGTGTATGTTGAAGTATCTCTGCCCCAATGGAAGAGTCTCAAACTTAAATTTTGAAGTAATTTGTCTGATCTTTCACCTACCTAGGCATGGAACTTATAGGTACTTCTTGGTTGACTGCCCAGAATGATAGAACTCATTAGTTCTAAGAGGCTCCTTTACAAAGTGCATTGAGCATAGAAGACAGAAGTTAATGTGTTGGTTTAACATGTCATGAGAGATTTTGAGAATGAAGTTCTGTTTCCTTTTTTATTTATATATTTTTTTAAATTTTGGGGTCGGGCAAAAGATAGGTTGATTCATGAGTAGGTGCCATATCATGCATCTAGTACATATGTAAGGCAAGAAAAGGTAGCAACTTTCTTTCTAGTGAAACATTTAAGCTGGAGTCGTCCCCAAGCTTTAATGAAATTATATGCGATGCTGCTTAATTCTTATTCGCTTACTGTTTTATATTATGTTGGCACATATTGAGTTGGATTTAGCTCTTTCTCGATCAACTTGATTTACCTGTTCAAGAAGAAACTTATAAATCAACTGATTACTATTGAAAGGTATATGATATTGCTAGGAGTAGAAGAGGTCCTAGAAAGGCTAGATTACTAAAGATGCATCTGAAAGTTTTCTGAGTAGCTTGTCAAGCCCACGAGCACGCCCGCAGCCTGAGCCTAAAATAAGATAACAACTCATTCCTTAATCCTGGTGTGAGCATTGTGATCCTTGCCGTCTGTCTATCAACAGAAGCAGTTTGTGTTCAGATCAGCTATGCTAAAAGTTTTTCTACTAAAAAATCGGGCACCAAAATGTTGTAATACTTACGTTAAAAATATATAACACACCTGCTGGATTTAACTAAGAGCCAAATATAGCACAAGAAATACTTCATTCTTCTTAGTTCTTTTGAATTTTGCTTACAGGCTTTTATTGATGTTGAGAAGGATTTAACTGAGAGGCAAACTCCGATGGACAGACTCATCTGTGGAGATGTTGGATTTGGTAAAACAGAAGTGGCACTGCGTGGAATCTTTTGTGTGGTTACTGCTGGAAAGCAGGCAATGGTTCTTGCTCCAACTATCGTTTTGGCCAAACAGCATTTTGAGGTCATATCACTTAGGTTTTCAAAGTATCCTGAAATCAAGGTTGGACTTCTCAGCAGATTTCAGGTAATTTACGTTGCTTCTTTCTTTAAATTAAATCATATAAAATTGAATCTTATCTTTTGATTATCCGGACTGTATTTGATTTTTAGTTTTGTAAAATATGTGACTCCATGGCTGTCTTTTCTGTGTGCAGACCAAAGGAGAGAAAGAGGAGCATTTGCGCCTGATCAAAAGTGGTGAACTGAACATTATAGTGGGAACTCACTCTCTTCTTGGAAGCCGCGTTGTTTACAGTAATTTAGGACTTCTTGTGGTTGATGAGGAGCAGGTTTGTGAATCGACTTTTGAGAAATTTGGAATAGTGATGTATTGTCTGGTTTTATGGAACTACAATTTTTTGGGTATGGTTAGCTTTGTTATTTATTTAATGTGATATTAGAAATCTGTGCCAGCCGTATAGGAACATTTGAAAGAACTATGTAGACCCCCTTACTTGCTGGCTTAATGTAGGCTCATGTTGAGCTTGGTGGCTTAGTTTTCTCCCATAGATCTAGTGAAGGTTTATTTAACTTTCTTTTCATTTATTTTTCTCTCTCAAAATGTTGAGTTGAGAAACAAAAAGAAAGAAGTGGCTTCTGCATGTTGTATGTCAGAATCTGATTTAATGTGCAGCATAGTTTTCTGACGTGTCATGTGCACCTGCATTTGCTGAAATGATGTACTGTGTGCCCGAAAATGATTAAGAGTGAACTAGGTTGTTCGTGTAGCCAGTTAGAGGGCGTTTGGTTCCTAATGAAGGGAAGAGAATGGAAAAGGAAATTTGAATAGCAAGGAAATGAAAATGATTCTCTAACATGTTGTTTGGTTAGATAAGAACATGATAATGACTGCATTAGTAGATAAGAAAATGAAAACAAAATTCATTTGATTTATTGGGAGCTTAATGAAAGTAAATATAAATATTCTTGAATAATTATAAAATATAGAAAATTTAACTAAGATTTATTAAAAGTACAGCATTGATTGATCATTCATGTCAACCGACCCTAGTTGTTTTGAAATAAGACTTTGATGTTTTTAGTACTACATTTAATTTATTAGATAACATAAATGATTAGTCACTAATACTTGCTTACTTTTTATTTACGATTGATTCTTATAAAGATGCTAATGATAATAAGAACCAATAATACATTATATACATTTATTGTATTTGTTACTATCTACTAAAAAAGTATTACCACAAAATGCAATTACTTACATATAAAGACTTAATAGGCTGAAAAGTACTAATATGTCAACCGTGAAATCTTTCTGTCCAGTATAAAGGTGATGTTGGTTTGTGTTACTGCATATTGAGGTGGTCCGTGTCCGGGTTCTGCTTGAGTCCCACGACTCCAATAATATGTTGTCACATATAAAACAGCCAAAACAATAACCATAAATATGCTTAAGTGAACAAAACCTATATATTTATTCTCTTGCTAAGCGAAGGGTTTCATTTCAAAACCGTTTATAAAGACGCACATGATGCAGAGTAAAAAAGAAATTTCATTTCATTCACTCGATTCCCGTTGGTTATTGGGAGGGAATAGGCTAGAACGTGGCATAGGAACCAAGGGAATGACCATCCCCTTTTCATTCTGTTCTTTTATTGTAAACAAACATTGAGAACGGGCTGAGACAAGAAATTCATTTCCATTCTCTGCTCTTTCTTTTTCCTTCCCATCCAATCAATGGGATGGAGCTCAATGGGAATAGATAAGAGGTTTTATGTGTTTCAGATAATATAGAATTTGGGATCCAGTTTGAGGCTCTTCGTTATATATTATATTTTTTTCATCCTTGTATCTTACTGTTTAATGTGAAATATTTCTTTTTTAACAGAGATTTGGTGTTAAACAAAAGGAGAAAATTGCTTCCATGAAAACTGCAGTTGATGTTTTGACGCTCTCAGCTACTCCTATACCTCGAACACTCTACCTTGCATTGACTGGTTTTCGAGATGCTAGGTATAATTTCCGGGTTGTTAATACTACTAATCTTTTGAAGTGTTTTCTCTTATTGTCATTTTGGCCCTAGTTTTTTCTAGCTTTTACCACACTGCTGATGCGGGGGTATGATGGTTGATATGTTTACCAAGTGCAATACTGGTATAATACTTATGTAGTTGTTTCTAAGGTGTTGTCTCTATGATAGTGCTCATCAGGCTGCATGGCGAACATTAACCTGATGATGGATGCTCATTATGTTGGGGTGTGTTTTGTGTCTGTCTACTGTTTATGACACTTTGGCTTTTGAAAATGCTCTCCATTTTGGTTATAACATTAGTGGGTTCTATATGTTATGTATGTATTCTGACTGATGTATGGCTGTTTAGTTTAAACTTATCAAAATAAAGCTGATAGATGATGTCAGTTATCAGTTGAAGAGTTATCAGTTGAAGTTACAAAAAGTAGAGAAGAAAGTATGTTAGAGAAAAAGTAAAAAATTGATGCCATTACTGATGTATGTGACATAAGGAGAGAAAAAGTAAACTGGTGAGATAAACTGGTAGCCATAAGCCAGCAAAAGAATAGGGCCCTGTCCTCAGTTTACCCGACTGGAATCAGTAACTTAAAGACATAATGTATTTATATAAGAAATGATATGTTCTTTGTGATGCACCATATTTACTAGTATACAAAGGGAAAAAGGGAACGTCAAATAGGATCGCAATAGTAGATAGAATATACTACTAATATCTTAAAACTACTGATCTTAACCAACTTTGGAAAATACAAAAGATTTTGAAACTACTTACAGAAAATGCATATTGCCATGTGCTGCTCGGCCGTTCATTCTAAAAAGTTTAGGTCTACTTGCAAGTGTCTTTACATTTGGCCTTACCTCTTAGGCTGGCAGTTCAAAGTCGTGTCTTGATTATATATGTTTGAGTTTCAAGTCACATGACTTGGACAAAGTGCTTCTTATGAGGTGATTAAGCTGAATACATTATTTCTAGCACATTGTATGACATAGGGTTTTCCATTTTCAGTTTAATCTCGACACCTCCCCCTGAGAGAGTTCCTATTAAAACTCAGCTTCTAGCATTCAGTGAACAAAAAGTTGTTTCTGCAATCAAATCTGAGCTGGATCGTGGAGGACAAGTTTTCTATGTCGTGCCTCGCATTAAAGGTGATATCAAGTCCTTTTCTGTCGCCCATCTGATGCTTCCTACTGGGCTTTTTTTTTTAACCTTTCGTGTTCTTTCTATTTTTGAGTTTTTTGGTGTAGATATGTGTGATGGCAGCTACTGGTACCAATTACTGAATATGTTGTTTCTGTCCTTGTTCCAGGACTTGAAGAAGTTAGGGGTTTCCTACAGAAGTCCTTTCCTGATATCAAAATAGCTGTTGCACACGGCCAGGTAATCTTTTATATCTTCTATTGTTTCATCTGTACGTGCTTAACTTCTTTGGGGGCTGCATCCTGCACCTAATATATACGTGTTTATATCATCTAATATATATCCAGCAATACTCAAAAGAACTTGAGGATACAATGGAAAGATTTGCACAAGGTGAGATAGGGATTCTTATATGCACGAACATAGTGGAAAGTGGATTGGATATCAAAATGCAAACACCATCATAATTCAGAATGTTCAGCAATTTGGTCTTGCACAATTGTATCAGGTATAGTCCTCCCCTTTCAGGTATGTTCTATGTAAGAATGTATCAACGCATGTAGATTTGTATTATACTTACATGTTCTCATCCTTTCATTCACGATGCATTTGCGTAATGTTTTTTTTTTAAAATATATATATTTGTGCTGTGAACAGCAAATTTACACTAGTTACACAGTTCCCCCACCAACCATTAGTTGTGCGCCCAACTATTGGTAAAATCCGACATAGCTATCCTACTTGGTACACACCAAAAGTCCAGCTACAAACTAATAATATTAGAGTTTTGTCTTCCTTCAACTTGACTGTTACAAATTGATGCGAAAGCAATAAAACCAGCAACTAAACAGATAAGCAGTCGCTTGCTTCAAATGAATGTGCATCCAATTTCTTCCGGATTTGATCCCAAGTGATCAAACTTCATACATATCCAACACCTTCAATCATTCCGTTTGATCCCTGTAACCTCCAATATCTGTAACACATCTGCATAATGACTGCAGGATCACTGCCTTACATCATCATGAAATTAGACAGCGACATACACAAACTCATAGACGCTAACTAATTCCCCTAAAGAGCACTTTTACACAGTCGGCTAGTACCAAACTTGTGGTGGTGACCATCAAAGAGAACCACAAGTCTTACTCATCATAATGTTACCATCAGACCTAGAACAGCAGAGAAAGCCCCAATCTGTGGGTTACCAATGAAATGTCAAACAATACCGATATACCAAAAAACACCAGTCAGCCCTGTTACTGCCAACACAATAAATCCAGAAGACCACTGGTAACCCCAAACACACACACGAAGCAAACTCTCAAGAGAAAACATTCAAGGAGGATTGGTTCAACCGGCTAAAACATAATAATGTGCCGCTAAGCAAATTGAACCAGGAAACTTTTGTAAACAACAATTAGACTGAAATTGATAGCGAGGGAGATAGAAGGAAACACAACACACACACTCACTTAAGAGAGGAGGTTAATTGACACTCCAAAACTAATATGACGATAATGCTGAAGAACTTTCTTGGGCAGCATTGTAAACTAAAAACACCAGACAGCCCTCTGTACTGTATTGCATGTTTCAACAGATGGAAAAGGTTCTTGCGTTTTGTGAAGCTCTTGTCACTGCCTCTCTGGGAAAGGCACTCATTCCTTGTAACAATCGTATATCTGAAGAATTTACTAAAGTTCTGGAAAATGCTAATGTTAAAGGTAGTGCAACTCCCCAGACGGTCTTAGCTTGAAGGGTTGGTACTGCAGTGGTCTTAGCTTCTCAATCCTTCATAGAGCAGGATATTAAATAATTTCTGTTAAAACTGTGCATAAGCCGAATCGCCATTGTGGAGCATTTCTTGCCTGTTAGAGTCTGGCCTTGGACTCATTCAGTATTGTGCATGATGGACATCATTCTTAAGTTGAGCTACAATTTCACAAGTTCTTCTGGGTTCTCCCTCTATTTCTGTCAGCTGCAAGCTTTGTGGGTGGTAGTGCATGAGTGTGGGTGTCTCTCACCCTTAGAAGGCTGTGATCTGGCAATTCTATGCACTTCTGTTAATATGGTATTAGACCTTGGTTATGCCTAGTGGTTCCATTGGCCTTTCTTTAGTCTCTAGTATACAAACCAAGTATAGTTAATCTTGTAGGCACTATTGGTGATGGTGAACTGTTGACAACACAGTCCCAGCACTCCTGAATTACCCTTGCGACAACTCACTAATGCATTCCAAATTCTAACTGGAGACTGCTATGGTTGATAATCTGTGTAAAGCAACTCTCGCAAATTAATTATTGGGTCACTCTTTGGACAAAATAAGGGAGTCATGGTACAACAAAAATATGAGTGTGTCCTCTGGGTCCACAATCTGGTTTCTGCATAGTCGGAAGTGGGAGCAACGTTTTATTTCATTTCACTGTGGTTGGTGTATTGCATGAACTATTATGAACTCAATCTTGCCATTTCTTAAGTGCCCCTTTTACGTTCTCCCTAACTTGTTTTCCTTTGTTTGCCCTTTACTGAAGTATGTGAAGTGTCATATATTGATGCATACTAAGCATTTATGAATTTCCTAGGAACATAAACTGGTTATTCAGTCTGACATTACTGATTTTTTTTGGCAAGATATAGGTATTTTGTATATGGTGAACTTTCTTCAAAAACTGATATTATGCACAACTGAAAATCTGACAGTTGCGTGGAAGAGTAGGAAGGTCTGATAAAGAAGCATATGCATATATGTTTTACCCTGACAAGTCATTGCTGTCTGATCAGGCACTGGTATGGTTACTGTCTGCTCTGAATGTCCAACTTCTGGCATTGTGCGGCAGCTATTTCCTTAGCTTCATATTTCGCTAGTTTTTAAAGGCCAGTCATGTCTTCAATATATTTTGTCAACTTTTTTAGCAGTAATCATCCTCGCCTTTTCCAATATTAGGAGAGGCTTGCGGCCCTCGAAGAATGTACGGAACTTGGTCAAGGCTTCCAAGTTGCTGAGAGGGACATGAGCATTAGAGGGTTTGGTAATATCTTTGGGGAGCAGCAGACGGGAGATATTGGAAATGTTGGACTTGATCTCTTCTTTGAAATGCTCTTCGAGAGCTTGTCAAAGGTATTCTCTGCTGTTCACACCACATTGGACCTATTTTCCAATTTGAGTGTTGTACCTTGCATGTCTCTGATTCAGTAGCTGCTTGAAAAGCCATTGCTACTGCATCCTAACTAATCCAAAATTGAAAGATTATAGAAATTGACGAAATGAAAATTTTAATTTTACTTCAGTGACCAGAGTAACCTGGTACCGTTATTTGTATCTGAGGTTACACCCCATTATGTTGTTGCAGGTAGAAGAGCACCGGATCATATCTGTACCTTACCAGCAAGTTCAGGTATGTGCATAATATTCTTGATTTCTATGTCTGGTGTATGTCGGCTGAGATTTGTGCATGGTGTGAGTTCGATTGGTAATGGAATGGTTGATGTGGCTGCGATTTTGCTCCTTCAAAAGCATTCAGTTATTTACCCTCATAGAGATAAAATTACTGGAAGTGCCATTAAATAATTAGTCTTGCAGTTTTCTTTTTTTCTTTTGTGTGTGGGGGTATTTAGTTTTGAGCTTCAATAGTGATCTGTGGGTATGGAAACTGAAAACTCTATTTCTGTGGGTAAGGAAACTGAAAATTCTATTACAATGTTAAATATGCAAGGCTGTCTACTTTTTCGCCATCAGTTGGGGATCAAGCATAGGAAGTGCCTTGTAGAGCTTTCGTGAGAACTGGCAATCTGGACCCACTGCGCAGTCATATAATGTTTCACTCGTCTTTTGTTTTATATCGTAGTCAGGAAGAAGAATATCTTGTTTGATCTAATTATCTTGTTTTAGCAGTTTAAGATTTTGGCAAAACAAAATGACAATATCTGCTCAGAATTCTAACTAATTTTTTCTTTTTTTGTCTAGCTTGATATAAACATAAATCCCCATCTCCCTTCTGAGTACATAAATTACTTGGAAAATCCAATGGAAACCTTTAACGAAGCAGAGAAAGCTGCAGAGAAAGATATCTGGAGTCTGATGCAGTTCACTGAGAATCTGAGACGGCAGTATGGTAAAGAGCCCTACTCGATGGAAATTCTTATAAAGAAGCTCTACGTAAGGAGAATGGCAGCTGATCTTGGAATATCGCGGGTCTATGCTTCTGGAAAAATGGTGGGAATGCAAACAAGCATGAGTAAGAACGTTTTTAATCTCATGCGTGACTCCATAACTTCTGACATGCTGCGTAGCACCCTTGCTTTCAGTAATGGGCAAATACAGGTATGTGATCATGTCGTTTGTAATTCTACTTGTCCTGTACTCCTACAATAATAAAACTATGAAGATCTAATGGAGTTGGCTAATACATGATGAAAATCTATTGTTCATGCTGATACCAATTAGATAGATGGCATGCTCTTTTCAGTTGGGATGAAGTTCATTTATCTTTTCTTTCAGGCTGAACTTCTTCTCGAACTTCCGAGGGATCAACTTCTCAACTGGGTATTCCAGTGTCTGGCCGAGCTTCATTCTTCCCTCCCAAGTCTCATCAAGTATTAGGCCTTGTTTTGGACATCAGTATAGGTTCAGTCTTCTGGATAAAATTAAGACTGGCGTGCATCTTCTGTATATGGGCCCGAGTCACATATCAAAGTGAATAACGTTTCTTGAATGCCAAACAGATGATATGCTCTCCCAGACTCCCTCCATTCAAGGTCATGGCAAGGTCCAGCTCGCTTATTTTCAGCTTGTATTCCACTTCATGCTGGACCCTCTTCAAGCTAGAAAAGCTTATAGTGTTTTTGCAGGTATGCGTAGAAGGTAGCAATGGTCAAATATAAGGTGATATGTTCAATTGCCTAAATTCATTCAGCTAATTCTGAAAAGGTATGTTGAAGTCCCGTTCTACCATGTAATTGCATGGTTGCCAAAAGAACAGAAGTGACTGGTTTTGTCTGACGGAAAGTTCACGCTAAAAGGTTTATGATCTTTTTGTTGTAGTTACTTTTATTGGAAGAAAGATAGGCTGATATTATAGTATTGAATTTAAATATGATATATATATGTATATTGGTGGGAGATCAGGTTATAGCCGAGGTTTATGCATTCTGAGATCTGTTGCGACCAAATCTCTGTTTAGGTATCATTCATGTTGAAAGGAAAGCTCAAGCTTTCATTCGTATTATTGTGGTAGGAGAGGATTACAGTGTTCATTTGTCATTCAGTTCTATATGAATGAGATATATTAAGCTACTATGTTATAAACTATTAATAAAAGATCAACAATTTTATTAAATATTACGTATATTTGATTTAATTGCATTAATTTATTGATTCTTAAATATTGTGTACATAATAAATGGCGAGCTAGAGGAAAACAATCAAGTTCAGATATACACTGTTTCAGCACAAGAAAGAATGGATATTGAGCAAAACAATGCATCCAATATAAGGCCTAATTTTGTTGTTAAAATTTCAAAACCCTGGTTGATCAATTCAGCTTATTTTTTTGGGTATTATGGGTGAGGTGCTATTTACCCATCACCTATAAAAGTAAGGAATGCACTAGTCATTTTATCCTCGTTCTTTTTTTTTTTGGTCGAAAAACGGGCATTAGCCTTTTATTAAATTCTTAAGACATACAACGTTCCTCCCTAATTTGGGAGATAATACAACTCGGAGGAGAGCAGAATACAGAAGAACCTATATCCCGACCAAGGCCGGACTTAGCTAAGGAATCAGCAACCTTGTTGCAAGCTCTAGGACTGTAAACAACAGAAAACTCGACACAACCCAACAATAGTCTTTTACATTCACAAATGAGGGACTTTAAATGGTGATTAGGTGGGCATTTGTAAAATAACCCCACAAGAGATGTTGAATATGTGCATATCTCAACCTTTGGAAACTGGTGCTCTTTAATAATTTGGGAAGCTTTGAGTAATGCCATTGCTTCAGAGTGAAGAACCCCTTGCTGAGCAAATCCCATCACGAAACCGATCACAACCTGCCCATCATGATCCCGACAGATGCCCCCAGCCGCTGCCAAGCCTAGAGAAACATTAAACGCACCATCAATATTAAACTTAAACCAAGAGGGGGGAGGAGGAGTCCAACAAGAGACTTCCCTATCAGCCACAGTAGGGTCTGAATTCAGCGTTTCGGGTCTGGAGGCCAAACCCAACAATTCCAGCATGTCTTGGGATCTTTTGTTCTGGAACAGATTACGAAAGATCACGTGTGTAGGCAGGAACCTTCTACTTTCCCTGCCAAAAACTCTTGCATTTCGCCATTTCCATAACAAAAAACAAGTGATAGCAAATAGAGCATTCCATTTATCCACTACAAGAAAGTTCTTAGAATTAGAGATGTTCTCAGTAAACCAATACTTAACTGTAAACTAAAGAATCTGGATTTATACTGAGGGCAAACAAGCTTATTCCAAATTCTTCTAGCTATCAAACAATCTCTTAAAACATGGCAGATAGATTCATCTTTACTGCAGAAATAGCAGGACCTATCTTTGGTGAAACCCAAATGGTACCTCTTTTCATTTGTCATAAGCTTCCCAAGGGCCAGTTTCCACAAGAAAACCTTGACTCTTTCCTGAATCTTAGATTTCCAGATTTTATTAAATAGTAACCCAGACTTAGAAGCAGCAGAATTAGAGATATGATGGTTAGTTAGCAGTTTATACGCAGACTTGACACTGTATTGACCAGAAGACTCATATTCCCAAGTCAGGAAATCGGATTCCCCATTCACAAAAACAGAGAAACCATTAATAGATCTACACACCTCTGTAGGCAGAAATAGGGAAATTTTCTCCCATATCTATCTTGTATCCGTATCCCAATAATTAGAGACAGTTTCCTCCAAGTACAGACTTGGGACTTCACTAGAGGCCCAATCAAGCAAGCATGGCTAAACAGCCCAATAGTCAGACTAGAACCTAATTTTTTGTCCATTCCCAACTACCCATTTGGCCCCTTTTTCTAGCAGATCAGAACACAACTGAATACCTTTCCAGTTTGGGGAACATCTATGGGTACTAGGATTAGGGTACCGATTGAGTAACATCTTTAAACAAAAAGAATTAGGCTTCGCAGCAAGGTTCCAAACTAATTTCCCAAAACAGGCACGATTCATCTCTCGGGACTTCCTAAAGCCTAGACCACCATCTTTCTTAGACTTGCAAAGATAGTCCCACCCAACAACATGTAGTTTCCTCTCATCAGAACTGTGACACAAAATCCCTACATAAATTGTCAATTTGATCACAAACCTTAGCAGGAAGGATTTGACATTGCATGGTGTGAATCGGGATAGAAGAAACCGCAGATTTAACAAGACAAATTCGACCGGCCATAGAAAGCGACTTGATTTTCCACCCTACAAGTCTTTCTCGAACTTTAGCAAGAATTAAATTGTAAGAATTATTATTTGCTCTCCCTTGCTTAAGGTAAACTCCTAAGTACTTGCCAAAGTTGGAAGTAACAGGCATACCTGCTTCTAAGCCAATGATGCGGGTCCTCTCATGGCTAGCATTTTTAGAGATGGTAATTGAAGACTTAGCATAACTAATAACCTGCCCCGAAGCATTACAAAACTCATCCAGACAATCACGCATGACTCTAATCTGAGTAGGAGTAGCGGAACCAAACAATACAAGATCATCCGCAAAAAAGACGTGAGAAATTTTAGTATCTCTCTTTCCCAAAGAAAGGGGTTTCCAATTCTTGTTTCTGACCTTGTTCTGAATTAACTAAGACAACCTCTCCATGCATAGGACAAAAATGAAAGGGGATAGGGGGTCCCCTTGTCTAATACCCCTACCAGCCTTGAAAGATTTTGACAAATTACCATTCCATTGAATTTGGAAGGAAACAGAGGTAACACATTGCATAATTATAGCCGTAATCCTAGAAGGAATCCCTATACATCTTAACGTGTCCAGAATAAAATCCCAAGATAGACAGTCATAAGCTTTAGCTAAATCCACTTTCATTGCCACAAAACCATCCCTAGCCTTTGTATTTTCCATACAGAAAAAAGCCTCTTGAACTAGAATAATATTCTCAAAGATACTCCTCCCAGGAACAAAACTAGATTGACTTTCAGACACCCACCTAGTCATGTAAGGTTTAAGACGATTAACAATAGTTTTAGCCAAAATTTTATATTGCACTTTACACAGGGAAATAGGTCTAAATTGGCTAACATAAATGGGGCTTTCCACCTTAGGGATTAACGTGATAATAGTCTCATTAAGACTAGGGTTCAAGACCTACCTAGCAAAAACATCCCTAACCAAATCAACCACATGACAGCCTACTGTACTCCAAAAAATTTGATAAAAACCCGCTGGAAACCCATCTAAACCAGGAGCACTGAAAGCTTTCATACCCTTAAGAGCCCTGATAACTTCCTCACCCTCTATTTGTCTATCCAGGTCCTTAGATTCCTCCTCAGAGAGAGGTAAAAATCATTATAATCCAACCTACCAATAACCTGAGTGTTCTTAGAAAACTGTTTTTCAAAGAAAGATACAAGCGGATCCCCAATTTGTAAATCATTTGAAATCCACAAACCACCCTCACTCAAAATCTTATTGATTCTATTCCTTTTCCTCCTCATTGAAGCCTTAAGGTGAAAATAAGTCGTGTTACGGTCCCCTAAACCCAGCCATTTATCCCTGGATTTTTGCAACCAGAGAGCTTCCTCACGTTGTAACCAAGTATCCAATTCCTTAGATAACTTAACTTCCAAACCTTTAAGATGCAGACCTCTACCATTATCAATAGCAATCTGAATACCTCTGAGTCTAGCCAATAACCGTCTTTTATTAAGGATTATATGCCGAAAAACAGGCTTATTCCATTCTCTAAGATGAAGGCCTAACTCACTAATTGATTTTTCAAGGGAAGAATCCATATTCCAATTCTGAATGACAGTCTGACCAAACTTCGGATGAGAGAGCCAAGCTGAGAGAAATTTAAAAGGTTGTTTGGACAGAACAACAGACCTAACAGGAGATAAATATAAGAAGATAGGGCTATGATCAGAAGAGTACCTAGGGAGCACCTCAACTCTTGCATCAGGGAACAAATTCATCCAATCCACCGAACCTAGAACCCTATCCAGACACGCACTATGCCTACCGTTGGGGAATAAAGTCGCATTAAAATCACCCCCTAGAATCCAAGCTGAGTTAGCAGGAACATTGAGATTATTTAACAGATTCCACAATTCATTTCTCACAGACAGAACCGGTCTAGCATATATAGCAGAGAGGAAAAATTTACGATTAGCCGAGATAATTTCACAATGGATAAACTGAGAATCAAAACAAAGAATGCTAATATTAACCCACTCTTTCCAAAGAATCCAGATACCACCACTGAATCCCTGGGCATCAACCCTGAAATTTATATCAAAACCTAATCTAGAACAAACATACTCAGCGCTAGAACCACTAATATGCGGTTCCAAAATGATCACAATGTCAGGCACTTCTGAACGGATTAATTCTTTCATAGCTAGATGAAAAGATGGCTTCAAAGCCCCACGAACATTCCAAAATAAAATCTTGTTAACCATAATAAATAGATACAGAAAGGTTACTTACCTCCTTGCTGAGACCTATCATCAGGGGCTTGGATATTCTGAGACGAAAACTGTAAGGCAAAGGACTTTGAGCTCAGATGTTTAGGAAGAGCTGCGGGCCTTCCATCACCAGGAGGAATATTTCTGGAATCCTGAGGAATTTCAATGCCAATTTGTTTGTTGTGCACAGTAAGAGATCTGACCGGCTCAATTTCTGACTCTACCATGGGGCCAACATCCTTATTACCTTTGTTAAAACCAGACTTACCTTCGGGTGGTTTATCCTTCAAGGCCAGCCCATCATCCCTACCATCCATGGATAAAACTGCGAAGCGGGACTCAACATTCTTTGTACCATGTTTAATAAGGGAGCCAAGATTTAGCTTCGGTTTAGGTTTAACAGAATTTCGCCGCTTAGGAACCATCCAATTACCATAATCCTCAGTAACATGACAGGTTGCCTCATCCTCCTTTTATAGTACCATCTTGAAGCCCTCACCCAGCTGGGGTTCATCAGCCGTCTCTTTGAAAGGGCACTCCGTGTCCTTGTGCCCGTAGCATCCACACCCGAAACAGACCAAGTGCAAGCCTTCATATTCTATTTTCATAACCTTCCGACGAAAATGATATTTCGCAAGCAAAGGCTTAGTGAGGTCCACTTCAATGGCAACCCTTACCAATCTTGATTTGCCAAAACTGGACGGAGACATATCAACCCTTTTAACCTTGCCAACTTTGGAACCAACGATACTTAAAAATTCTTCATTGTAGTATTCGTTGGGGAGATCAGGAAATCTAACTAAAACCTCAAGGTTGGACAACGCTTCCGACAATGGATTAAAATTGGGACGCCATCTACGAACAGTCAGGTAATGGTCCATAATGGGCCAAGGACCTTCTGTCAATACGAAATCTAGGTCTTCCTGGTTAGTGAACACGATCTTGAAAAATCCATTTGAAAGATCATCCATTGAGAAATCACCTCGCAAATTCCATCTATTTTTCAGTCTATTGAAGAGAACACTCATCAGAAGATTTTTACCTAAAAGTTTAACAATTAGGGCATCCCTCCATGGACGTCTGTACTTCGATTTCTGCTCTTTTGTCAAGAAAATCGATGGACACCTGGGATCATCATCTTCCATGACATCGTATTCATCAACTGATATTTCATCAAGGACCTCATCGCGAACATCGTGACCTTCTTGGACTGTGCCTGTAACCATGTTTCTGAAAGAAAGCCTTTGATCTTGGTTCGAATCCATATCCAGACCCAACATCGGCTCGGGGATCTCTCCGTCTTTTGTAAATTCGCCAGAGCAGCGGAGTTTTTTGACAGATTGGGAGGTATGCACTGTATCATCCATGGTGACCCTCGAGAAATTGAAAAAGAAACCCTAAACCAAGACCCGACAAGACCACACACGATAGAGAAAAACCAGGGCAGAAATTTGGACACTAGAGGAGAAAACTTATCTGAACGGCCGCGAGTGGTGGCCCTTCAGAAATCAGATCAGAGAAGAATAACGGGGACAAGGGCAATTCTCACTTACGGGGAAACGACTCTCATCATTAATATTTAAAAGAGTGAAAAAGTCTAAAATGGTTTGGAAGGTAGTATAAAGAAAGTCAAAATTTTTAAATAAATAATTTAACTAATTTTCATAAATAAAATCATAACAATTTGTATATGTCAAAAGTAATTTAATATTTAAAATTTAATAGCTAAAATTACAAAAAGATGAAACTTTTTTTACGATTTTTTCTATCTTAGTATTTTTACCGTTGTACATAAGAAAATTTTCCAGATAACTAGGTTTTGATATCTACCTTTCCTCATTTCTGTCATAAATTTCTTTTCTCTATATTGTGTTTTTATTTTTTTAATGTCTATGTTTTTACCCACTTTCATGTAATAATTCGTATTAGCATACTTCAAGATTAAGACCTTATTAAATGTTAGTTTTCAAATTTTATAAGAGTATATTTTATTATATAATCAAATTTTAAATAATTGAAAGTTGCTCCTTTAATATAAGATATATATATATAATATGGTTATATAATAACAAAAAATATTAGGTATAAAATGAATGAAAAAAATTTAATCATTTTAACTATAAGAAATTATATAAAATAGTGAATTACCTTTCGTCTCCCTTTGCGTCCGCCTCTGGCTGAAATAATCCATCACACAATCATAATTCAATTCAAAAACTCTACTACAAAAAGAACAACTTATATTGTTATTTACGTAATCATCTAGTTTTAAAATTAGTCATCGATCTATATCAAGTTATCAACCCGTATCAGCTCTCAAAACGTAAAAGAATGGAAGCTAAGAAAAGTCAAACAAAAAATTTTGTATGTTTTCAACAAAGTCTTTCAAGAAATTTTGAACAACAGTGAAGCAAGCGAATTAAAAGCAAGGAGTGAAGAGATAATATGGGAAACGAGCACAAGGCATTACAAGATGTTAACACATGAACAAACGTTTATCTTCCTGAAGGAAAGAAATTTGTACGGAGTAAACAAATGATGGAACTACTGTTGGGTAGATAGATAACTAGGTAAATAAACACTCGAACGATAATCAGCTTGACATTAATGGCAATAAGGAAACAAGAGAATAGAATCAGGAAATGCCCTGCCAAAATGGGAAAATCAGGCCAAGCCTGCTAAGTCCACAAAGTGGCCAACGTAATACAAATTCCAGTATGCCTCACTAGGATGTCCAACCTTTCCTTAAATAACCAACACACTCAGAGATGTCCCCCACACCTGCGCTAAATGACAATAGACTATTATTCTTCACTCCTAACAACCTACGCACCAGAATGTGCAAATAACAACTATTACATATTAGTGGTCCCCCTCCAAATGGTCCCCTTCCTATTCCTGTGAGAATAGGTTATGTGGAATCACCTTTGTCTCTCATCATCCCTCCCCCGAAGAAGAACCACCTTGTTCTCAAGGTGGAATTCGGGAAACTGCTGTTGTATGGTCGAATAACTTTCCCCTGAATCCTCGAACTCAGAATAGTCTTTCTAGTGGATGAGGACTTCCAGCTCTCCGTTGTCCTGTGGCCTAACCTAAGTGATGTCCTCTGGGTAGAGAAGTTGCTCAAATTCTTTAGTCAAGTTAGGCGGGAAGGAAGCTTGAGTAGTAGATTTCGTGACAGACCTCTTCAGGTAGCACATGTGGACAATGTGGTGAATCTTTGCTTCCAGGGGAAGTTTCAGTTTGTAGGCAACCAGGCCCACCCTAGCTTCGATTTCAAATGGCCCAAAGAAGCGTGGGCTGAGCTTCGCATTCCTTTGACCTCCAAGGGATCGTAACCGATAGGGTATGAGTTTGAGATAAACCCAATAGCCTACTTCGAAGTTTGTTACCCTTTGGTGTTTATCCGCAAAAAATTTCATTCTCTCTCGAGCCTTAGTCAAATGCTCCTTTAGCTCATCAAGCATAGTATCACGCTATCTTAACTGAAGATCAACTTCCTATAATTGTGAACTTAGAGGTGGATAGTTAAGTAGTAGGGGGGGTCACGCCCATATACAGCCCTGAAGGGTGTGGTGGCCGAGTTCTTATTGAAGGTGGAGTTGAACCAAAACTTAGCCCATGGGAGCCATTGTGCCCACTGTTTCAGTTTGGCGAAGAAGAAGCACCAGAGGTAGTCCTCCACACATCTATTCATTACCTCGATCTGTCCATCCATTTGTGGGGGGTAAGCGGAGCTCAAACTCAGAGTTGTTCCAGACTGTTTGAATAATTCTTGCCAAAAATTGCTGGTGAAGAAGGGGTCACGTAAGAGACGATAGAGTGGGGTACTCCGTGGAGGCGGACTATTTTTTGATGAACGCAGAAGCAACATCCTTGGTTATGTATGGCCTGAACAGTGGTTTAAAGTGCACAAATTTAGTGAGACGGTCAACCACAACCATGATGGTATTAACTTCCCTCACCTTGGGCAGCCTGGTAACAAAATCCATTGGGATATCCTCCCATACTTTCTCCGGAATTGGTAACGGCTGAAGCAAAGCCGAGGGAGCTAGGGAACTGTATTTCACTTGTTGACAAGTGGTGCAGGCTGCCACATAATTCTTGATTTGTTTCCTCATTCCGAGCCAATAAAATGATGAGTTGATGTGCTTATACGTGCGCAAGAAACCTGAATGACCACCCGCCAGAGAATTGTGAAACTTCTAAAGAAGAGCTGGAATCAATAATGATCACTGAAGGATAACCAAGCGGTTTTGAAATACAACTTCCCACCAAAGAGTGCAAAGCCAGGGTGCCCATCCAGGTTGATGGCTAGTTCCCTTCTAATTTTACTTAACCAAGGGTCATCATCTAACTCTTTCTCCAATTGTGCCCAACCTCCAAATTGCACCACCGAGAAGGCCCACAGCTCTTGTCTGTTGTGATCAACACGAGAGAGGGCATCAGCTGCTCTATTATCCCACTCCGGTTTGTAGTGTATCTCAAAATCAAAATCCATCAATTTCGGCGCCCATTTGTGATGGCTTTCAGTAAGAAGTCTTTGCTCCCAGAGGTGCTTCAGGATATGTTAATCAGTTTTGATTATAAAGTGTCTCCCCGGAAGATAATGGTGCCACTTTATGATAGCAAAAACTATAGTCATTAACTCCTTTTGTAGGTAGATTTTAGTTGAGCACGAGGACCAAGGGGCTGACTAAGATAGGCAGTCGGCCTTTCTCCTTGCATCAGAACAACACCCATACCACGACCCGATGCATTGGTTTCAACTGTAAAAGTCTTAGTGAAATCCGGCATGGCCATAACCGTAATTGAAGTCAATCTGTGCTTCAACTCCTCGAATGCTTCCTGTGCTTCTTCACTTTAGTGGAACCCATCTTTCTTCAGCAGACTGGTTAGGGGAGCAGCAACTATCTCATACCCTTGGACAAATCTTCGGTAATAGCCCGTGAGCCCGAGGAACCCCCTGAGTTCCTTCATTGCTTTTAGAGGAGGCCAGTCAACCATACTTCTGATTTTCTCCGGGTCTGCCTCCACACCCCTAGCGGAAATCAAATGTCGTACTCTAGTTGGGCTTTACCAAACAGACATTTCTTTAAATTAGCCACTAGGTTGTTCAGTTCAAGCAACTGAACCACTGCTTCCAGGTGCTTGTAGTGTTCCTCTTTGCTTCTATTATAGACTAAAATGTTGTCAAAAATCACCAAAACAAATTTACGAAGCAGGGGCTTGAATACCTCATTCATGACGGCTTGGAATGTCACTGGAGCATTGCGAAGGCCAATAGGCATGACCAGAAATTCATAGCGGCCCTCATGAGTGCGAAACGCAATTTTATGAAGATCTTTTTCACGAACCTCAATCTGGTGGTAACCCGATTTCAAGTCCAGTTTGGAAAAAATGACTGCCCGGTGAAGTTTGCCCAGAAGTTCATCAATGACGGGAATAGGAAACTTATTCGGGATGATGACCTTGTTTAGGGCTCTGTAATCAACACAAAACCTCCACTCGCCATTTTTCTTTTTGACCAGAAGCACCAGACTAGAGTAAGGGCCGTTGTTGGGTCTAATCAGCCCGACGGTGAGGAGTTCTTTGACAATGTGTTTGAATTCTTCTTTTTGGTAGTGGGGGTAGCGATAGGGTCGTACATTTGGCAGGTTTGCTTATGCCCTCACCGTAATCACATGGTCGTGAAAACGGGCTGAAGGAAAAACTGGAGTTTCGGTGAACACCTTTTTATAGTTGGTCAGTAGCCAGGTGATTGTTTCATCCTCGTCATCAAATTTTTTTTGTCTGTTTGACCTTTGAGGCTAATGTAGAATCCACCCTTCCTCCTGAATCGTACGAATCATGGCCTTAACGGAAATCGAAGCCTGGCCCAAGGTTGGGTCGCCCCTCAATTCAACCCACTTGTCGGCTTATTTGAATTGTATCGACTGTAGCCCTCAATTAGTCCTTGTATCACCCAAAGACTCAATCCACTCCCTAAAATCGCTTCCACCCCATACAACTTGTAGGGTAGGAAATTATGTTAAAACCGTCCTTCCTGAACAAGGAATTCCACCGCTCTGTAAATTCCTAGTCCCTTGATACACACCCTGTCCCCCACCATAACTCTGAAAGGGGCTGTATCATCAAGCACAAGCCCAAATTTCTCCACTGTTTCATGTGCAATGAAGTTGTGTGTCACGTCACTATCCACTAAAAGCAGCGTGTCAACTCCATTAATTTTCCCAACCAGCTTCATAGAACGTTTGACAGCAAGGACAGGTGCGATAGATTGGCTTGCAACAATTCCTCCTCCCCGGTCGGCTCTTACTCAATTTCCCCTAGTTCGGTTTTGGGCTCCACTTCCTGGTCATTTTCATCAAGGGCTAGGAGGCGGAATCCGGGACTTTTACTGTAACACCTCTACCGCTAATGCCGTCATTACCGTCTAATCACCTCGTACTTACATACCTTCGCAGCGGACTTACTTACACAACGGTGGGTGATACAATACCGTTAGCCACCCACGTGTCTAACAAGGCCTACTACTACATACAACATTGGTCTGATGGACTAGAATATCCGAGTGCTACACAGTTACAATACATACTCCCATTACCATCCAGGTACTACGAATTCTCCATTCCATACAATACTCTCAAATTACAATACAACATGTTACACCGAGTTTACTAAGATCCAAATCCAAATACAAATACAATAATTCCTTCAAGTTCATATGCACTCATTAAGAGTCTAGCATCTACCCAATCCTCACAAAATACATGCTTTCCAAATACAACTAGGGTGTACCGCTTGGTACACTTTTACACCAAAGGCTACAAGCCTTATACGATTCACTACTATCTACACTTTGTTCCTAGCTGTCTAACATAGCTGCCGGTCTCTTACTGTGACCATAATCGCTTCGGGTACCTGCACACTAAAAACGGTGCCCCAAGGGGCTCAGCTTACGCTGCATATGACTTCCGCATACCCTGCGTACTAGCGAGGGTACGCCGACCACTTGGTCGAATACATGCAATTCATTTAATTCATACGTACATACATACATGCTTTCATTCATAATACTACAATACTACACAAGGAATACATACATACACTTCAATGCATACAAGGAAGACAATACAAGTCAACCAACCATACTTACCTTCACCGGATATGCTTATACAATACATACACAATACATGTTAGCTTCATTACTCACCCAGGTTAGAATGGGTGCACTTTACTCTTTTACTCGGGGTCAATGACTTACACCAGCCAAGACCATTACTCATACAATACTTTACTTACTTACTTACTTACTTACTTACTTACTTACTTACTTACTTACTTACTACTAGTCAAGTCATAGTGACCTCCGGGCAGGGACTACACCGTCCCACCACCGGGCTTTACTATGGCTCACTAATCCAGGATGCTACCCATTTAAGGGGTTTGGGCCGTGGAAAAGATTAAAAGCCAGGAATCGGATCCAACCTCTTGTGTCTCCTCATCCTCACGTGTGGCCGAAACTATATCGGACTTCTACTCATTCCAATTTACTCATACTTAAGTTAGGAGTTAGTGTTAGCAGAAATATGTGTTACTATATCTCTACCTAGGCAGTGTACCTATCGTTTTGCGGGTATAGTGATTAAGTGGGTTGTCGAACTCAGGACCTCTTTCAATTAACTGACAACTTATTAACTAACTGAGAAATAAACTAACCTAAACTAATAAAACAGGAAATTGTCACTTTTTAAAAGAATTTAACTAGTCTAAGCAAATTTAAATAACCAAAGAAATTAAGAGAACAAATAAACCAAATAAAGCAAACTCAAACAAATAACGATTTGAAAATCTAATAATTAAAAGGCGCTTCAGATTTTATTATTAACTCTTCCCCTAACTTTTATAATTAACTCAGAAACTTTAAATAATTCGTCAACGGCTAAGTCTAACGAATCCTAAATAGTTGCTAGAACTAGCAGCAGACTAATGCTCTAATCCGGACACAACTAATCGCATAAAGAACAGTTTCTATGGAGTTCGATTAACCTATAGGCGGGATCACGCTTCTAGTCATTAATCAGGTTCGACTTCCTATGTCTAGTTTACTATCTCAGCTCTCGCGTGTTGATTAGAAAACTACAAGAATTATCTTAATTATTGGCCAGATAACTAAAACACATTAAGAACAGGAATCGAACTAACTATAATAACAAAGTTGTACGGAAAAATTAATATAACATAATCGTCAAGAATTAGGCTCGCTTCCCAACTCGGGAAGCTAAGATAAACTACTCACTCATGATTTTAAAGACAAAAACAAACATTGAAACAAACTTAAAATTATAAACGTAAAAAAACAAGAGTATACAGAAAATAATAAAACAACAAATATAATTCAGTTACTAATGCCCTCAGGTTGTCCTGTTGGTTCGCCCAGTTCCTGTCTTTCTTGCCCCGCGCCGAACTTCTCTGCTGATCTTGGTGTGCGAAGTGATGTGATGATGATTAGTGGTAATGATGGACTAATAAAGATGGTTATGGTGGTGATGTGCGGTCGACAAGACTAGGAAAAATATTAGTGGAGAAGGTTGGACGGTGCAGGTGAATTGCGGGACCGGAAGTAGAAGAAAACAAAACGACGCTGGGTTCGAGATTGAAGAATGCGGCTCTGGAATTTTCAAACTTGTAGTGTGGTGTTGTATTGGGGGTGGATACTGTGGTGCCCCCGATGGAAAGGGATGATGGTGATATATATACATCGAATACTTTATCTCGACGGTAGAGATAAACAAATATATTGTTTTTATCTTCTCCCCTTATTTTATCAAGTTACCGCTGTTCCGATTATTCCGACGCGTCCCATTCTTTCTTTTTCTAATTTCTGCAGCCAGTCTTCTATCTCTTATTTTTTTATCAACTCAGCCCATATCAATCTTCAATTTCCAATGCCAGCGTGGACTTCTTTCCCATATTGGAGCCGGCCCCATCTCATGTAAATGGTGTAGCCCAATTCCTTATTCACGTGAGGCCTTCTATCAATATCAAAATGATATATATTCCATTAATCCCATGCACTTGCCATGAGTTAACGGCATGTGATGATTAATTCATCCGTGAATGAATCAGAATGTTCAACATGATGATGTGGCATAAGTGACGATCCTAGTGTAGAATATTATCATGTAACACGTACATCAACCGTAATCTTTATAAGTCGAAGAACATGAGACCCTTTTTCCTGCATTTGACATAAAAATATATCAGTTCTCATCAAATATAGATATTACAAAAAATATTAGATAAGTGTGAAATATAAGCCAATTTATTCCGAATATTAAATCAAATAATCATAAAAGCATATATATTTCACGCTTATCAGTTAGGTAGTTAGGAATTAGTAGAAGTCATTCCATACACACCAAGGAATAATACACCATACACATACACCCATGCCAAGGTATATACTTTACATAAATACACTACAAGGTACATACGCACTTCATTCCCATCCATTCATTTCATGAATTATACAAACTAAATGTTCCAGGCAATACACAAGAACAAATAGACAGCAAGCACAAGTAAGTGCATTAAAGTCTGATTCATGCATTTATCTTATTTAGGTGATCAAATAAGCACACAAATTGGGGTAACCAGGTTAGGATATAGAGCATGAAGAAATCATACCTTTCACCGGGATTTACTTTACCAGGTGTTCCTTTGTTCCTTGGTTCACACTTGTTTCCTTGAATCTTATTCTCGAACCAATGACTACATGCCAAATGATTCTATTAATACTAAGCATTACAGTACATACATAACTACTACTCCCGTACTTACCCCGTTATCCCGTTATTTCGGTTTAACTTAATGTTCTTGTACTCACTACTTTCTTAAACTTGTTTTCTTACTCATATGTGTACTTCCTTACCATTTCATTCCATTAATGATGTACTACTATATACATATACATATGTGTATAGGCATATATATATACCTATGATTACTATAATCATATATATATACACATATTTTTTTTATTATTATTATTTTTTTGTTTTGACTCGACCGACCTTACCCAGGGTCGGACCCAAGGTCGGTCGAAGTTAGTAGGTTAATACACTGGAAAAATTCAGGCCCGACCGACCTTGCAAGTCCGGTCCCAAGGTCGGTCCGTTCCAGTGTGTTATGGGTTCGAGATTCTGGACTCGACCGACCCTAGACAAGGTCGGTCCATTCCAGTGAGTTACATTACGGGAAAATTTCAAGCCGACCGACCTTGCAAGTCCGGTCCCAAGGTCGGTCTGTTCCAATAGACTTCCCGTCTTTGTATTTTAAGGCTCGACCGACCTTGCAAGTTCGGTCCCCAAGGTCGGTCCGGCCCAGTACACTTGTTTAAAATTCTGTTTTCAGTTCTTCCTTTTCCCATTGTTTCCCCAATCTTCCTACATGTACTCCCACATGTTTTAACACTACTTAGGCCCTCAAAATTGCCTTATTTCATCCACCAAATTCCTTACCCATTTCTAAATCCACTTACATAATTTTCCTTCACTACATTTCAGCACTTATGCCAACCCTTGTTCTCAAATGCTACAGTTTTCAAAGCTCACTTCTCCCATCCATACTCCCTCAACTAATGCTATCCTAGCATTCAAAATGCATTGCTTTACATCCTAGTTCTTCTCCATACTTGAATCCTTTTCAAATCTGTTTTCAAGATACCAAGCTACTCACTTTAAAACTTCCAAATACACTTGGTCATCACCTAGGTTATTCCCTCTTCTTAAACACTTAAGTCCTCTCATTCCTAGGTAAAATTTGACATGGTCTCCCCTAAAATTTTAACTTTTCCCACACATTATCTCAGCTCACAATTTCCATCCCAATTCACACATCATTGTACACTACAACACACCAATTTCCTGCACATATACATACACTACCCATGGTTTTCCAAAGCTTTTAAACATCCTTTAAAAACTTCAAAACTGTTAAATTACCTTTCCTCATCATACTAAAACATACTCATCACTCATTACCATATACATTACTCATTTTTATACTAAAAAACTGTTACATTACACTTTGCAAAACTAGTTCAAGGTAAGCACAATTTCCTTGTCTTGCTAGTTTCTCTTTCTTTCCCTTTCTTCTTCTTCTTTCTTTCTCTCTTGTTCTCGGTTCCAATGGGGTTCACAGACCAATGCTACAGCCCATATCAATGCACACAACTACTTAGAAAACCATCTTTACTAACCTAGGGTTTATGCTTATTTAAAGTTAAAAATGAAGCATTACCTTCCAATGGATAGATGGAGTGATGGACAGCAACCAAAGCAAGATTCCAACACCCAATATGAAGCCAAAATCGGCTGGGATACAAGGCACCAAACAAGGGTTTAGTTTGAATTTTCGTTTTGCCAACAAGGGCTAGAAAAAGATGAGTTTTCAAGATTATTTTTACCTCAAAATAACAAGGAGGTGAAGGTGCTTCTAATGGTGGACTCGAATCTTCAAATGGCTTCCACCCATGAAAATGAAATTGGAGCTTTTGGATTTTTGAAAGGAGGAAGATGTTCTCCTTTGCAAGGGGGTTCCAATGGTATGGTTTTTTTATAATTTTTGGGCAAGGTTTGGGTGCTCAAAAATGGAGAAGAAGATGGAGGGTGGTGGAGGTCTCTCAAATCGCCATTAGAGGCTGCTTGGGAGAAGAAGAGAAATAGAGAGAGGGGAAAAATCATGAGTGAGAGGTGAGGATAGGAGAGAGAGTTTACTTTTGTGTATTTTATTTATTTGTCCTTTTGATACTAAAAGCAAATAAAGAAGGGAATTAAGAGAGGAGGGAGAGAGTGAGCCGGGCCCCCTTATACACACACACACATTTTTGATTTTTATTCCCAAAGTGGACACACTACTTTTGTTTATTTACATTCTCACCCCACAACTTCCCGGTTGTTACAGTTTTTACTAACCGGAACCCGTTTTCTGGAATTTTCTCGTTTAATTAATTTTATTGGTTCTCAACCTTCATTAATGTTTATTAATGACTATTTGGTTGACCAAAATTATTACGGGTCTATTTACCCCGCTTAAAGTCGTATTTTCCTGGTTTCCTCGAAAAACGCGCTTTAAGGTTCATCTATGCTTTTAATCCATTTTAAGGATCCGTTTCCTTCGGGAATCGTTCCCATATATTATTAGGCCTTATTAAGCCTTTAGAATCCATGTAATACGCTAACCGAGGTCTCATACCTCCTATGGTTATTTAACGTTTATTTAGCGTTTTTCATTTTTTAAGCGTTTCTTCATTCTTTCTTTTGGATTTATTTTCCTTACCAATATTACTTAGGCATTATTAGGCCCTTAAATACTTATTAAAATAATTTTAATCTCTATATTTAAGTTTGGGGTATTTCAATCTACCCCCTTAAGAAACTTTGCCCTCAAAGTTACTCAAGGTTGTAGGATTACGATACTTACTCATTCATACATGTCTAATGCCAAAGTCGTACATTCCTCCTCCTTACTAATTCCCAAATCCGTTACTCAAGGTTTCTACATACCATACCATACAAATGTACAATAATTACTCTAATCCGCCTTACATCCAACCATCTGGTCTTACTCTACAAAGTTTATACATACATACAATGCAGAGCTATCCCAAAGCAATGCAATACACATTACAATCCCGCAGGCACTCAGGTCATCAAGACACATGACTCCTCTACGTCCCGCTGCCCTTGGAATAATACAACATGATACACCACTACTGTTCTCTAGTATAGGCTTAGACCAATCCTCATTCTCAAGTCTAAGGGAAATCCTTTCGCAACCGCTATTTAGAAATTTTTTTCCTTAAACACAACAACTCCAAATTTCCAATTTACGTTCATTACATCTATCCTAAGCGTGATTCTTGTGACCACTTGAGGGGAGCTTCAAGAATCATTCGACCCTGATGTGATCAGCATCAGTGTTGAACTATCTTTCCACCCTAATTTGTGTTCGGTTTCCCTTGATCTGATCAGGATCAAGTTCGACTTTCCACATTGGTTTCAAACATACAAATAATTCAATTATTTTCATTTTCTATCTTTTACTCTTCCTAGTCATAGTTACAATTCATACATCTTCAAAGGATGGACTTCAGTCCATCAATCATCCTCAATCTACTTCCAAATAATTTACTTAGAGATTCAATGCCTATGTCCTCATTTCATCAACTTTCGCTGCTTTCATCCATTACTCTCCATCGTCTTAAATATTCTCACTAAAAACAATACTTGTGGAATTCAATCGTCCTCCATTTACTTCCAATGACCTACCTAGGAATACACTACCTATGGACTCCGTTCATCAACTACTCTCAATCATTTCATACTACTTCTTTAAAGGATACAATACTTGTGGAGCTCCGTCCACTACTCATTCTCAATTGTCTCCAAATCTTCTAGGTTCTACATCGGTCTTATACCGACTCATGCATCGTAATGCCATGTCTAACTTCAAATAGACACACACACTATGGGGATTATCATTTCCCCAGGAGTTTCTCTACTCCTCTTTACTAATACTCTTACACCGGGGTTACAAGATGGTTATATTCACCCTATGGTATTTTCATCTCTCGTGCCTAATTACCACAGTTACAATATGAATGAATACGTATGCTTATTTAACATAAGTACCAATCATCAAATCAATTCTCATTTGTGCAATGCACATTGTAGTTTATGGTTTTATACGTGAAATTTACACTACTAGAAAAACAGTATTTACCGACCAATTTGGTCGTCGGTAATTTAAATGCCGATCAAAAGGGAGCCCGTCGTCGGTAATTACCAACGACTTGCCGACCGATACATGTTGTCGGTAATATTTTGTTTACCGACGAAATAGTGACAAATTTATTCGTTGTTAATTACCGACTATTTACCGACAAAATAGCGACAATGTTATCAGTCGTTCATTACCGACTATTTACCGACAACCTACTGTTTTACCGACTAAATACCGACAACTTTATTATTGTTTTCTACTGTTTTCGACTAATTATCAACCACGTACTGACAAAGCTACAGTTGACTAATGGTCGGTAAACCGTCGGTATTTTTTTATTATTATTTTTTAGTTTTATGGCTTTAAATGTTGTTATTAACAATAAAAAAACAATGAAATACCAAAGTTACTAGAAATAATTAGCAATTAAAACATAGCTAATATAATGATTATTTTATAACATCAAATGAGTTGCTAACTATCCAAAAGAGTTGTTAAACACATAGATCGATGTTTGTACCCAAAAGAGTTGCTAACTAACATAGCTAGAGTAATACTACAATAAAAGTTTGGATCAACAATGTCATTATCCTCAAGGATCAACATTAGTATCAACATCAATATCAGTACCAACATCAACACCAACATCAGTACTAGCATCAACATTAGTATCCTTCGGTGCTGGCGTAGAAGTAGACCACCAACCAGGAGGACCGCTCCACCACGAACTAGCTGGCGGACCTGAGCTACCGCCTGTAGCTCCCGCACCAGAAGGAGGTCCTCCCCACCATGGACCAACAGGTGGACCTGAGCTACCCCCTGCAGCACCCGCACTAGAAGGACCACCCCACCATGGACCACCAGGTGGACCTCAAATTAGTTATAAATGTTACTTACAGCCACTTCTTCTGCCTTCTTACACACGTATACATGCTCTCCTTGCTCGTTCTTTCTGGTATGAGTTTTCTTGAACACATCAAAAGCAGTTGGCATTTTGCCACCATTCTTTTTGGTCTGCAACAGAAATAACACCAATAACCAATTATAATAAAACACCATTCAAAATCAAAGAAAACAACCTTATAGTTCACACCACAACACTACATCAAGTACTATGTAAACTCATATCATGTGCCAATGCAGAATCAACAAACTCAGAAACCTTCTCCAACCATTCTTGTGTTGGTCTACCATGTCGCCACCTTACCATCTCGTACATCCATCCTCTATCTAAACTCATATCTCTACCACTAGTGTTAGCCAAGTAAACAAAAAAAAATCAAAGTGAGGTGTGGTAACTTAGTTTAATCAAAATGGTAAGTTAAACACAATAAAAATCATATTAAATATAGTAGTTTGAGTTTATTTTTATATTATGTAACTGAAGCACATGTATGTATATATATGATATGAGACGAAATAAAGCACTTTGATTAAGAAAATGGTTAGTATTTTTGTTGGTTTTTGAAGCTTTATCATCAATCAGCTAAAATTTCATCTATGGTTGATTTAGTTCATTGAGTCAGCTAAAGTTTTATCAACAAGAGGCCACTTAAGGGCCAGCCTTGGGATTAAAGGTATTACAATTATCAACAGTAGTACTGGCTTGTGAGGGGCGAACCTTAATTTGCTGAAGGAGAGTAGGCACGAGAGTTAAGCAAATTAAAACCCAGCGCAACAGTAAAAATCTGCAGAACAAAAGAAGGGAATGCTAAGAATTCATATTGTTGATCGAAGATCTTTATGCATAGGTTGTCCAGATTAAAACACTTCATATAAAACATATGAGAATCAGCAAAATGTAAAAGATGCTGAAAAATATGCACAAGTTGCAGCACAAAAAGATGTAGAAATAGCATTATTTAGAGTAAATAGAAGCGGAAGCTAACAGATGCAAATAAACCCATCAACAAATAGATGCAGCAGTAAATAGATGCAGTAGCAAATAGATGCAGCAACAAATAGATTTAGGCCAAGAAAAATTTAGGCTAAAATGACCAAAGCAGCAGAAACAAACAGATTCAGAAATAGCATTTAAAGACTTAAACTGCTGAAATTGTATTGTTATATCAACATCAGTTTAAAGGTTTATTTTGCACCATATTTCTCTGCTCATATCAGAAGTGATTTGAGGTAGAAAAAGAGCCAAATAAAAGTAGATTAAAATATGCTCTATCGATTCATAAATAGAAGCACAATTGCTAAGTCTAAATGAGCATCACCATAGTTGATAAGCTGCTACAACAGCTTTGTTGACAATAGTAAAATCGACCTAATCATTGCCCGTTGTCTTAGAGATTAATCAGCAAAATATTCAAGGTTAAAAAACTAAAAAAAAAATTCGGTCAAAATCTCACCATAATAGCATATAAACAGAGGCAAAATAACAAGTAGAAGATGACACAATACATACACACTTAAAAAGGATAGAAACAGAAGGAATAAAATAAGCAGACCCCACCCTTGGTCATACATATAATTTAACGTACACCTTTTTGCAACTTCCATATAATTGTGATGCAAACACCAAAGTGGTTAGATATCATACTAGATGTTATTATTTACATAAATATGTCAGCCATTTTGTTTGGAATCTTTCTAGTTGGCAATGATATACACAGAATAATTGAGGGAGATCCTAATGTTTCAGGTTCCGCCCACCTTGGAGGTGCTGCTGTAGCCGCTTATGCATGGCTCAGGCTAAGAAAGGGTGGTCGTTTTTGACACTCTTTATCAAAGAGCAAAGTATTCAGCTATTGTAATTCATTCTTCAGTTTGCAGTCATGCAATGAATGACACCGATAGTGATTCTATTAGACAATCAGTAGGTAGATATATTATTGTACTAAAATTACATTCAAGACATATACATTAAGCGGAAACTTGATCTCTTTTCTCATGCTTTATGATCCATCTCGTCTAATCATTATAGTCAACATCTATAAAAAAACATAAATATGTCATGGAGCACATTCCGAATTATATAGGCCTATTTCATCTTTTTTTCCTTCAATTTGGCAGCAGCAATGAGTCTAATGAGAGGATGTCAGCAGAAGCAAAAATATTGCAATAGAAAACACATGTTTACAGTTGAGTATATAGTCAGATCAATCTCAAACAAAACAATACATAGCAAGCCAGGATCACATACCTCTTTCACGACCTGCAGCTGATACAGCAACTTTTCCTTCACTCTTTTTTGTTTCTTCAGTGTAAGGGATCTAATCAATACGTTCCCCTGATCCGTCTTTATCACTTGGTTCTCTGGACAACATTGACATAATTAACACTATAAAAATCTCAATAACAAAAGCTATTTGCAGTATCCGCAAAACTATTATGAGGGACGTTAATGAATAATTGTTCACAACTAGTATGTTTGTGAAGGGTGATGAGTCGACATATAATAATGTGAGGACTGATTAATTTAGCAAGGAAAATCACATAGCACCAAATATAAGCTTCACACGGTTATACTAATTCACAATCAAATACACACATTTGTCGGTTTCCTTATTCCGTTTCCAGCCAAAGCAATTTGATGAAGGAGTTCATACCTAAATCGGCAACAAAATTAGAGAATTAGAAACAAACAGAAATAGAAACTAATAGGATTAGAAACATAATTAGAAACTAACAGCAAAAGCAATTCAAAACACACACTAGGTCGCGGCAGAATTAGAAACCAAGCGACGACTGAAATGCAACAATGGAGTTCAAACCCTAAATACTAGAATTTGGAATTTGGGATGAAGCATTCCGGCAATAGACTCAAAGGGATGAAGAGATATTTGATGACGTTACTACATGTGCAATGGCATTCAGAATATTACGGGGTCATGGATATAATGTCTCTTCAGATTTGTTGGAGCTGTTTCGCAAACCAACAGGCTCATTCTACAATCGATTTGGTGGGAATTTGAAGGATATAAGGGATGCTCTTGAATTATACAGAGCATCACAGTTGGTGATTTCTCCTAATGAACTAACCTGTGCTTGGTTAGCCAACAGCAGCTACCACCAGGCGACGACCACCAGGCGACCGCGACTACAACCAGGAGACAATAGACAGCACCACTCTAGGTCACGACTTCAA
>CM041779.1:104107023-104152556 GCA_023374045.1 Limonium bicolor
ACTGTTTTTTTCCATTATAGGTACATCCTCTGGTACGTCACAATCCAATGCCCACAATCTCGATCAAGATGAAGGAGATTATTAAGAATGAGATGATGACGTGGATATACTAGCAAATAGAAAGAAACCATATTGGGTGTGGCCGTATTTCACAAAGAAAGAAGAACCTAGAAAGCTCGGGATGTACAAGCGATATTGCCATATTTACAATAGGGGACTTGCATGGGATGTGGGCACCGGAACAAGATCGTTTGAAAAGCACTTGAAGACACACAAATCTGAAAGTATTATGTAACATGGGGTACTAGTGGCCAAACTCAGCTTACCAGGTTTGCTGAACGGCAACTCAGTTCAGGTTTTTATCGATACAATAAAGATAGATGATTGATGGCATGACTAAATTTATGATTGTTGAATGCTGGTATGGTATGATTAGTCACCTTAATCGTTTTTACTGAAAGTATTGATCACACCTCTCTCATTGCCACATGTACCCGAACAACAAGTCAACAATCAAGACCCTGGCTATCAAGGAGCGATTTTGGGACCCGACCTCAACACACCCTAGAGCCGGGCAGGAAATCAATGGAACATGTCAAGCAACACATAAGGCCAGATCCTTCACCGACATGAAAGCACTCATGGTCTAACACCCATGCCCTTAACACCTTGTCCCATCTGCAAAAACCTCGAGTTCTCCACCTCCCTTGACACAACCTCGATTATCTAAGTTAGACGTGACCACCTGACCTCCAAAAACAACAGGGAAGCATCTCGGAGATGCCTCATATAGGATGATAATGATCATCCCGAGAGTGTGTTACATCACTACCGTATCCTCAAGTACTCGAAAACCCGGACAAGCAAGCCGGGATATCCACATGGGATCCCCCATCGTGGGGGGGGGGGGGGGGGTAACCCGTTGGATATCCACCTTGTACTTGCTCAATTTTACTAAGAACCTCTGTCACAACACCCGTGGACTTGTTCATTCATAACCGCACCACATAAATCTTGTTGTCATCTTCCTTACACACCACTGCTCTTGACACTTCATTATAATCACTTCCTCAACCTCAAAATCAACTAATCTCTACCTTAAGTCCATAAGTTACACTCTATCCTGTTGACTATCATATCTAACAGACTCTATAAACGTAAGTCCTACACCCCACCATACAGTAGTAGACACCAGACTCTTGTTGAATCCTGTCAAAAGAATATGATATGTTCAATTGTCTCTAGAGATCTATCGCGGAAGGGCACTGACTCTAACCTAATGGCAATAGATCTCTCTCAATCAGAGGTCTCGAGTAACTACAACCCTTAGTACGATAAACTAAGTCGTTATTTCCACCTTTGGCTCTGCATTTTGCCAAATCTCATTTGTATCAGCTATAGTGCCTACTTGGTGCTGAATACTGGTAATTTCCTAGTACATTTCTTTCATCGAGAATCGACCTCCTATATGCCCCTATAAAACATCATCTTCCTAATCAATTACAGGTTTGTACTTTGCTAACTGCATCTCCAAATCTTGTAGCAATATGGCCTTATAACTAAACAATCTCTTCCTATAGTTTAGGTTCCAAGCCCATTCATTATCAACCCATACTCCTTTATCTTCCACTATGGATTTCTTCTGCATAGAGACATAATACAACCATAGAAATTTTGTGTGAGAGAGATGCCTAGTGTCAGTTGCATGGAAAATAGGAACAAAACCGAAACAGATAGCGGGAATAAGCCGCGCTAACCTGAAAGAAAGAGTTTGAGTTTTCTATCCAAATGGAGATGGAAATTCTCCCCAAACAAAAAAGCTATGTGGAAACATGCTCAATTTATTAATTGGATCGGTTTTGTTCCTCTTTTCCATGCAACTGACACTAGGCTTCTCTCTCCCTGACAAATTTTTTATTGGATCCTCAATAACTGTTTCCTGACCTTTGCTCGCACAACAAATAGGCTAGCATAATATAATGGAACTGCTTTTAAAATTGATTGAATTAAAACCGTTATACATGCCTTGGATAGGCTAGTCACCTTCCATCTTGCAAATTTGTTATCTTCCCTTTCAGACACTGGTTTCCAAGTTCATATCTTATAGGATTAGCACCAAGTGGACACCCTAGATAGCTTATTGGTAGATTACCAGTACCGCAACCAAGAATTTTAGCAATCATGATTTCTTCTTGTTGACTAGCATTTATACAAAATACAACGGATTTTCCAAGTTAATGTTTAAACCGATTTTATGTGCAAAGGAAATCAAAACTCTTGGTAGTTCCACAAGTCCCTCTTTCGATACTTGGTAGAACATGAAGGTGTCATCAGCGAATTGCAGGTGAGTTAACCTCACGCCTCTTGACCCGATCTTAAAACCTGGATACCTATGGCTCTCAACAAGCTTTCTCACCGCCAACTCAGAGCTTCTGCTACTATCATGAACAACAATGATGAGAGTGGATCCCCTTCTTTGAGACCTCTCTCAGGTGCAAATGGTTAAGTGGGGGAACTGTTAACTAGGATAGATTTCTTGTAGTTGATACACATTCCTTGACCCAACTTCTCCATTTTTCTCCAAATCCAAACCACTCCACCATTTAGTCCAAGAACTCCCAAGATACACAATCATAATTCATAAGGTTTCTTAAAATCCAGTTTAAAAAGCACACCTTTCTTCCTTTTCATTTTGAGCCAGTGAGCTACTTCATTTGCAATAAATGGACCTTTTTGAATGCTTGTTCTACCCACACAAGCAAATTGTGTTTCTCTAATAATCTTCGGTATCACTTTGCTAAGTCTTAAGATCAAAATCTTAGCTATTGCTCTATATAGGCATCCAATCATGCTTATCGGATGATAATCATTAAGATATCTAGCCTCCAGTTTCTTAGGAATCAAAGTAATGTTCAAACTATTGCCATTCTTCCATGCTAAAAGACGCTTATGGTAAAATTACTTTAAGATGCATGGGACCTAACTCATTCTATGAACAGGGGCGGATGTAGAAGAAGAGCTAGGGGGCTTCAGCTCCCCAAAATTTTGAAAACCTGTTAAATGTTCTTATAATTTTTTAAAAAGGATACAAATTAATAGAATGATAGTGTCAAAAAAATATAAACAAAATTTATGGGTCTGCTACTGTCTATGTATATGTATGTCAACATTTAGATTAAACTGCATCTTGATTTATAAACAAGTTACGAGAACTTTTCTCAAAATTTCTCTAGATCGAGATATAACGTTTAAGTTCAAATTTTCTCAAGATTTGCAATTCGCCTAAACAGCCAGCTTAAATTCTGTTCATATTATTCTGTCGGAAGGGGGGCAATTTAAATTACTTATTAATTATTTAGTAAGAAATTGAGAATCACATGAAGGGATTGTAAATAATTTTTGTGAGGCAAGAATGACTGGTTCAACGAAAATGACTGGAGTTAGTGAGTTGAGGTAGCCACTTATGGAACCGCCGTCAAATGAACATGGGTTGAAAAGAAAAAGAAACCATTATTGATATACAATAAATTATATAGTATTATAATGCCATCAGGGGCGGAGCCAGGAATAAAAATTGAGGGGGCATACATAAAATTACAAATAATTAGGGGGGGGGGGTTTGTAAAAATTTTCTTAAAATTTTTTTACACTATATTTTTGTGCAATTTAGCAAAGTTGGGGGTACTTTGCTCCCTCCACCCCCCCCTTGGCTCCACCGTTGAATGCCATCGTACGTGCGTACATACATGCATGTGAGTTTTTTTTTTGCAGACTCAAAACCATAGATGGTGGCCAGTTGACAAACTCCTCCTCTTCTTTCGTGTCTATCATTCTTAATTTATCGGCTTCGGCTTACCAATTGAAGCCAAAGCCATTGGTGTGATATAACTTTATATACAAACAATCTTACAAAGTAAGACCAGATTGTCCATGTGATCGATATCTATCTCACACATCCCGAATATATATAGCATGGATCAATGATTAGCTCAGGTAGTGATGGTTGTAGTATCAGCACGTAGGTGGGTTTGAGAATGGAAGGTGCGGTAACATTATAACATGTGATATTTTTGGGGTTTAGCTCACTTCCTCCATATTTAATGTTGGCTTTAATTTATGACTATCTAGGCCCTATTTTTTACTAGCTCATTAAAATAAGTTTATTACACTCAATTTTCTTTTACTTTCTTTCTATACCTTTTTATGTACTTTTTTAATTTCAGTTAGAAAAATAATAGGGTATAGATCTAGATGATGAGATCCTTCCTTAGTAATAATTAATAAACTAATATTAACATATATTGGGGTACGTTGGGACAATTCAAACAAGGTCATTCACTACTAGAAAAAACCATAAGAGATAGAGTTAGATATTGATATATTTCCGTTTTTAATTAGCGAGGGATTTGGGAACGAATGCTGCAGTTTGTAGTTGGTGATGGATTTGCGAAGGAATGACAACAGAGTTTGGGCGACGCCAAATTTGGGGATAGAGTAGTAGACCAATGACAGAACATCCGCTGTCAATTTAGCGAGGGACAGAAAATGTATATCGCCAAGTCAATGGACGTTTGATCACTGCGTTAAGTTGTATCAGTTTCAAACGCAGAAAAACCTACGTTACTAATAATCTATTTTTGTGAGAGAATGAGTGGGACCTGCTGAAAAAAAGCATTAATTAGTATTTGACACATCTATCTCTTCATTCTTAGACGCCGCGCTTTATTTTCTCGCGTTGGTCGAACGGTGTCATGCCCCTTTTGGCGAGCTGCTTGGTTACAAGTTGCTCCATGCCAGTTTGCCCTTTGGGTTGGTGCCCGTTAAGACTTGTGTTGGGATTGCTTGTCAACCCCATACTTGATTGTCGCTTTGACCTAGCCCCTTAAGTTCCACGGTCCTTGAGACCCCCGAGGACGAAGGTCCGAGGGATGGGCATCAGTTGAAGGGCACGATGCGTTGGTCTTGGCTGAGCTGAGCTGCGCCAGCTTATGACTCGAGCGAGGGCTGAGCTAGCGGGTGTTGTGGAGGACACCCATCCGGGCCTAGTAAGGATCGGGTATGCCTTCTGGTATGCACACTGCCAGGGTGGCTTGGTAGTGACTCCAATAGCACGAGCACATTGTGCTTAGTGCTGCCCCTAGGTTGCAAGTGCCAGTGTCACCACGGGCACGAAGCAACTAGAGGATGTTTGGGCCGAGCTGAGTTGCGTCAGCTTGTGACTCGAGTGAGGGCCGTGTTTGCGGATGCTGTGGAGGGTATCTGTCCGGGCCTAATGAGGAACGGACGTGCCTTGAGCATGCACGCTGCCAGGGTGGCTTGGTAGCGACTCCAATAGTCTGAGCATGTTGTGCTCAGCGCTGACCATTAGGTCAGTTAGCGGGTGCTGTGGAAGGCACCTACCCGGGCCTGAAGGGGACCGGGCAAGCTGGTGTGCATGCATGTTCCCAGAATGGCTTGGTATCGACTCCAAGAGGTAGTGACCACTTTGTGATCAATGCCGCCCTTAGGTTGCGAGTGCTAATGTGACCACTGGCACGAGGCAACTAAGGGTCGTCCTGATTGTATGACTCCTGCCACGAAAGGTGCAAGGGACATTGCACATCAGAGCCGTCTTACGGTTTGGCAAGTGTTGAGTCCTGGACCAGGGCGGAGACGAGGTGCGACGTGGTCCGCGTTAGCAAACCTTACTGACTTGTACTAGTTGGGGTCTTTGGCTGTTAGGCTGTTGGAAGCCTGACGGTGCCGAGGACGAGTGCGGCCGCTGAGGGATGCACATGTACTCGGGCTGCAGGGAGAGGGACGGAGTTGACTCAGTCTGAGCTGCAGCCTGGCATTCGACCGAGGCATTTGGCCACGGGAATGTGAGTTAGTGAAGGAACTTGTCGTTGAGAGGTTTAAGTCCACTCTTGACTCTTGCTTGTGGCTAAGTGGATGGTTGTTCCATCTGCACTGAGTAATAGGCTGTTTGGGTCTTTTGACCCAACGCCGGTGATGCCTAGTTGGTCTTATGACTTAATCCGTAAGAGCCCCTTGGGGTCTCGCTTCCGCACAAAAATTTTTGGATTAAGGTTGGGCATTACAATTGTGGTATCAGAGCACACTCTATAGTTTTCTTGATACTTCATGAGAGTGGCTCGTTGATGTCTTTCGCTTGCCGCCTGACCAAGGCGGGCTGTTGTTGTCGATTCCATTCGGATGGTTAGTTTGGGATGAAGGCTTTGATGAAACCTATTTGTTTGCCGTTGTGATTTAATTTCATGGGTTGAGTTGACTCAAGTTAGGCTCGATCAAATACCCTTGTTGTAATGGTCCCATTGGGGAAGGGTTCGGACGAGGCAAAGCTATGAGTTTGCCCGACTTGTGATGGACTTAGTTAGAAAAGATCCTTCGAAGGAAGGTTTACTAATCCTTAGTCAAAGACTGCAAATGGGTTCTTGAATGCCTTTAGCAAAGAGACCCTACTTTCGTAGGTTGACTCATTTGTCTAAGTCGGAAAAGATCCTTCTTCTGAAGGTTGGCTCACCCTGTTCAGTCCTTGATAGGATCGGGATAACTTGCTCGTACGTTGAAGTGTCATGCAAACTCTACGAGAGTGTTTGCCCAATGACAAGGTCAGGTGTGCGGTGTTAGATGTCAAGTTGGTTCGAACAAGCGTGGGTTTGAGACTTGTCGCGTGTTCGGAAGAGAAGTTGTCCATATGACCTTGTGAGTAGGGATGGTAGTCTCTTGCAGCATGCTGATCGTGTGTACTTTCACACCTAGGTACGACCCTTATGGGCTTACCTTGAGTTCTCCTTTCTTGCCTTCACTTGAAGCTGCAATGAAAGAAGTTTGATCTCATGTTGCTGTAAATGAGCTTGCTGGAGCCGACCTGGATTAGGTGCTGGCTGCAAACCCAGTCTCGCAGAATGGCTTGTGGCCGTTCAGACCGAAGGCCTAAGTTGAGCCTTGTCCCCTTAGAGGTCAACGATTCAGATCTTGGGCTTGGTCAAGAGGTGTCAGATTGGATGACTATTTGTCAGCTGCTGGGTGAGGCCCAAGCTGTCGTAGGAGCATCGCTCCGTTGTTGGGACGTTATCACGATCCGATGTTCAAACATCTTCGTCTCTTGATCAGTGACGAGTGTTTTGAAGACTAGCAGGTCTTAAAGGACATTGTTGAACGTTGCTAGAGTCGCTTGATGAACCTTTAGACATGCTGGTCAATCTTAGCCTTTCGGTTCATTTATGGATATGAATCGTGTTGAGGTTCTAGATGGTCAACAGAGGTTTGGCTTAACGGTTGCAACCAAGGATTGACCGAGCAAAGTGTTTGACATAGGTTCTTGCCCCTGCCATTGCTGGCAAAAGTCAAAACATAGGCGTTTTCGACGTTGCCGGTGAGTCCTCGGACTCCAGGTGTAATCCTGTGTTCGGTAGGTTCAACCATCTTCGGGTGGTTGATGGATGACTTTGTGTTGACCTATTGGCAGTGCACGTCAAACAACTTGGTTATTGCGGTCCGGACCCGCCACTGAGATATGGTAATTCGTGTTGAGCTAAAGGTTCACGCGGTGATGCGCATAATGTTATGACTAACCGAAGGGTTAGCCTAAGATGTAAGATACACTGAATTCTGGTATAAGCTTAAAGAGACCGAATCTGGGGACGAACGTGCCTTTAGAAGAGAGAATCGGTCCCCTTGATTGATCATGGCAATTTAAGGTTGTTGGGTTCCTTGAGGGTTAGCTTGTCCAACTAGGTGACCTTGTGGGGGTCAATGGCTGATATGCCAAAGACTTGCTCGTTTCCATGCCTCGATCAGTGTTTTCACCTCACCAAGTGAGCCTTCTGTGTAGGCAAGCTGCCGGAAGGTGTTGGTGGATTTGACGTTCTAGGACGTCGTGATTTGTTATGGGCTGTTAGGCCGATAACAAGGTCTTGCCGCCAACAAAACCTTGCGGATAATACGTAGACAAGGTTGTTGTGGCGATGACGTAAGTCCCCTAAGCTCCAAGGGTTAGTTAGGAAAGGGAACTTAGTAAAGGAGGTGGTACCAATAGGTGGTGTTCTTTTGAGACGGAGCCAACGTTAGCCTTAGATATGTGATGGGGATTCAGTTGGTCCTTCCATCAGAAAATGAGCATATTAGCTCATGAGGAAGTGGCCTTTTGCAAACTCCTTTACGTAAGGTGCGTATGTGGCTCTAAGTGAAGCTTAACATTACCATAGGGCCCTCCCATTGAGGAAAGACCTTCTAAACCTTACGGGTGAATCACATGAGATACAAGATTTGAGATGCGGAAGGATAAATCCCATTGGTCCCAGGAGACTCTAGGAACTCCTTGAAAATTGGAAGACTCGTTCCAATTAAGGGTGAGCGACCTGTGCTCCTGTTTAGGAGGCACATTAGCGGTGCTCCCTAACAACCTCGCCCTTTCTCCATTGTATTGAAAGGGGATGCTGTGTTAAAACTTGATTCAAGGGTTGTCATAAGTCCACGACTAGGCTTCGTAGACCTTGACCGCTTGAGCTTAAGATGGCCTCACCAGAATCTAGTGCTGGGAATGTTGTTGCCGTATTAAGTTGAAAAGGGGTTGATTGGCCCATCTTTCTAGCCGGTCTACTTGTACTATGAGGTCCTATTCGCTTGGTCTCGTGGTTTATGTGAAAGCTTTGCTGACCACGGAGATCTAGAGCAGAATTGGTGATGCGATCTAATGCCCATACTACCTTTGGCTCAAAATGGGACTTGAGACCCGATGTAGCTTCGTGCTACCAAGTGTTGGGTGCACTTGCAAGTTGCCTTGCGGTGCCGCGATAGTTACTATATTGCGAAGTTTAACAGGAAGTGGTGCGGTCCCTTGGGGGCCCCATGCCTGTGAGAAGTCCTAGAGTTTTAGTGGCAGTGTGGCGTCGGCCCGGGGCTCCACTAAGGTGGAACCTAGGGAATTTTGTTATAGTACTTGGATATAGCTGGAGATGCACTTGTGTCCCAGGACCGGTGGGAAAGTTCCTTCTTGTGGCTTCGATATTGCCCTTCGTCTCGTAGTTAGGTGCTCAGCACTGAAACTACTTGGTTCCTTTGAGGTGGTTGTTCCTCGGGCATGGCCTAAGAGAAAACGACCCATCTGGCGTGCAGACGTTGACCTGTTAAGGTCTTTGTCACTTGTGCAAATTCTGCACAGGAGTAGGCACAACCAGCTTTGACTCAGCTTCTTAAGGCTGATGTCGTTCGATGACGGGTAGTGCAGTAAGTGTCGATGCGAATTGAAGGACTAAGGACATTGACATTGAAGAGACATCGGGAACCTATACTGCACAACATCGGAATGTTGCCGCGCCACGAATGGAAGGACTCAGGATGTCGCGCACAGCGTGTTCGCTGTTCACTTGGTGTAGTTGTGACGTGAATGGAAGGACTCAGGACGTCATAACAAATTGTGCATCAGGGCACCAAGTGGCATGTGTCGCGAAGAAAATGACACAAGAGGCCACCAACGCTGTTGTGCTCTATAGATCGGTGACCCATTCAAGTAGAACGTGGAAGAACTCAAAAATATTTGAGCTATGGGGAAACGCACCGGTTAACGGTTCAAGGCGGTTGCCTGTGTGTGTTGGTCAAAGACATTGTCTATGGGTTGTTATACCTTCAAAGTAGGGAAATTATGGAGCAAGATAAAATCTTCTTAGCTGAGCTAAGACTCATTGTTGTACCTTGCCGGGGACGGCAAGAGCTTCGGTGGGGGAGGTTTGTCATGCCCCTTTTGGCGAGCTGCTTGGTTACAAGTAGCTCCATGCCAGTTTGCCCTTTGGTTGGTGCCTGTTAAGACTTGTGTTGGGATTGCTTGTCAACCCCATACTTGATTGTCGCTTTGACCTAGCCCCTTAAGTTCCACGGTCCTTGAGACCCCCGAGGACGAAGGTCCGAGGGATGGGCATCAGTTGAAGGGCGCGATGCGTTGGTCTTGGCCGAGCTGAGTTGCGCCAGCTTGTGACTCGAGCGAGGGCTGAGTTAGCGGGTGTTGTGGAGGACACCCGTCCGGGCCTAGTAAGGACCAGGTATGCCTTATGGTATGCACACTGCCAGGGTGGCTTGGTAGTGACTCCAATAGCACGAGCACATTGTGCTTAGTGCTGCCCTTAGGTTGCAAGTGCCAGTGTCACCACGGGCACGAAGCAACTAGAGGATGTCTGGGCCGAGCTGAGTTGCGTCAGCTTGTGACTCGAGTGAGGGCCGTGTTTGCGGATGCTGTGGAGGGTATCTATCCGGGCCTAATGAGGAACGGACGTGCCTTGAGCATGCACGCTGCCAGGGTGGCTTGGTAGCGACTCCAATAGTCTGAGCATGTTGTGCTCAGCGCTGACCATTAGGTCAGTTAGCGGGTGCTGTGGAAGGCACCTGCCCGGGCCTGAAGGGGACCGGGCAAGCCGGTGTGCATGCATGTTCCCAGGATGGCTTGGTATCGACTCCAAGAGGTAGTGACCACTTTGTGATCAATGCCGCCCTTAGGTTGCGAGTGCTAGTGTGACCACTAGCACGAGGCAACTAAGGGTCGTCCTGATTGTATGACTCCTGCCACGAAAGGTGCAAGGGACATTGCACATCAGAGCCGTCTTACGGTTCGGCAAGTGTTGAGTCCTAGACCAGGGCGGAGACGAGGTGCGACGTGGTCCGCGTTAGCACACCTTACTGACTTGTACTAGTTGGGGTCTTTGGCTGTTAGGCTGTTGGAAGCCTGACGGTGCCGAGGACGAGTGCAGCCGCTGAGGGACGCACATGTACTCAGGCTGCAGGGAGAGGGACGGAGTTGACTCAGTCTGAGCTGCAGCCTGGCATTCGACCGAGGCATTTGGCCACGGGAATGTGAGTCAGTGAAGGAACTTGTCGTTGGGAGGTTTAAGTCCACTCTTGACTCTTGCTTGTGGCTAAGTGGATGGTTGTTCCATCTGCACTGAGTAATAGGCTGTTTGGGTCTTTTGACCCAACGCCGGTGATGCCTAGTTGGTCTTATGACCTAATCCGTAAGAGCCCCTTGGGGTCTCGCTTCCGCGCAAAAATTTTCGGATTAAGGTTGGGCATTA
Organism: Limonium bicolor; assembly: GCA_023374045.1. Classification (NCBI taxonomy): domain Eukaryota; kingdom Viridiplantae; phylum Streptophyta; class Magnoliopsida; order Caryophyllales; family Plumbaginaceae; genus Limonium; species Limonium bicolor. The sequence goes on from CM041779.1 coordinate 104,118,087, forward strand.
CAATTGTCTCGTTTTGATCATTTCACTTTTCGTACCCGATTAAGTGTAACTTATCAAAACGGTGCCGTCTTACTTACTATCGGCAACGGGATCGTCGCTTTTTTTATCGGATGATAGCCCCTTCTCCTCTCGTGACTGTTTCTATTCTCCATACAGCAAACCACATCTTCTTCTTCCACACAGCAGTGACGACCAACAGAGGAGACCATTGGCGGTGTCGCTTATTCTACGGCCACCAAACACGAACCAGAGGCGACCACAACCACTAACACAATTGTGACGTTGACTCTACTCGTTTTCTGCACTAGGTAAGCTTTTAAAAGCTTAAATTTATGTTCAAAAAATAGATTAGGGATATCCAAATATGTATGTCTTTAATTAATGCTACAAATTGCTAGTTAAAGATCTGTTGATGGTGTGTGACACTTGTAGTTATTAATTTTGAAGTTTTGTTGTTGTTTTAGTATTTCTAGGGTTAAACCAACATAAATCCGAATTTGAAATTTTAAGTTGCATAAATTTTAACCAAATATACCAATGGATAGGGGTGGAAATTCGGGTTGATGGGTCGGGTTGGAGCTCACCCATACCCAACCCAATTAAATTGTATTGACCCATACCTGACCAAAAAATAATCGAGTTACAAACTTTCAACCCATACCCAACCCATATAAAATCATTAAACCCAAACCTGACCCGTTTAACCCATTTAAATACAATACTCTTATTTTTGTACAAAATGAACAGTTGTTCATAAAAGCGTGCACATGACGATCATTTATTTTTTTGTGTGCCGTTTTTCAAATGTCAACATTTTGTTAAACGGGTCAATAATCTTAACTCATAGCCGTTATTTGTGCGGATGAAATGGTGTGAACGGTGGAGTTTGTGCGACTAATGATTGACATAATATTTTGGTTTCCAAACAAAAGTGAATGGTGGATATAGATGGCCTAGCGAATGTATCTGGATTTATAAAATATTTATTTGTGTGGGCCTAAAGAAGTGATAGTATTTTTGTTTGCTATTATACTAATGGTTATAGAATTAATACATATTCAAGTAAAACATATACATATTTATTATTTATTTATAATTAAATTAAGTAAACGGATCGGGTTGAATTCAGGTTAGGATTCTTAACCCATTCCCCACCCATATATTTAATAGGTAACCCATATCCGACCCAAAAATTAAATGGGTCAATAATCTTAACCCATACCCGCAATTTACGGGTTGGGTTTAGGTCGGGTTATCGGAATGGATAAAAATTGCCACCCCTACCAATGGAGTTATGAATGTATGGATATAAACTTAATCATGTTATGGATTAATGAAGTTGTGGATAGAAACTAAAGAGATGTGTTACAAATTCATATTAGAGATAATATAACGTTTGTTGTATTTGTAGTTATTTCAAGGCTAATTGTGTATTGCCTTTACCTGGGTTTGGATAAAATGATAGTTTAATTGTCATCACAAAATGGTACAGATGGTAATAATCCAAGATTGATTTGATTAGTGCTTACTTTTCTAGGATGACGACAACACAAATAAGGAATAAGATCTTCAAAGTTATGTTCTTTATGGCAATGATGGTATTTGTCTAAAGAATATGATATTTGCGAGCATAGCTGTAAGGAAAAGTAGTGCTTTAAAGAATGGGGTTAATTTGTAGGTCTTTCCTTAATGGTAGAGCTGATCAATAATGATCCAGCCGGCGGTCCAACCCGGTCCGGCCCGGAAATAAAGTCTGAAAAGCCCGTTTAAAAAAAATTCTGGGCGGGTTTGGACAACAAATCAAACCCGAATGAAAAACCGGGTCGGGCTTCGGCGAAATTTTAGGTCTGCAACTAAGTCCGGCCCGGCCCGGTTTATTATATATATATATATTTATAAATATAATATAATACTCCCCTTGTTTTCAGTATATAATTTGTTTGATTCTTTCACTAGTTTCAAAATAGAAGATGTTCTAGCCTTTTTTGTGATCTGCTTTCCAATTCTACCCTCCCATCTTTTATTTTACAACTCTAATTTTCAAATTATTTCAATTCTCAATGCAAAAAATAAGGGTAAAATAGTCTAAATTTTTCCTCTTTAATTCTTATGCCTAGAGTTAAAAATAAAGTACTGAAAATGGGATGAAGTATATTTTAAATTAATTTTATATAATACCTTGTATTATGTATTTAAATTATATATAATATCTTATATTACATACAACATATATTCATATTATTTAATATTATATATAGTCTATATATTTTTTCAAAAAAACTAACAATATTATAAAAAAAATTATAACACCGGGTCGGGCGGGCCGGGCAATGGCAAAGATTAAAATAAGTCCGGACCTAGCCTGGCCCGGCCCGAAAAATTTAAAAACGGGATTGGACAAAAATATAGGTCCGTTCAGGCCTAGAATTTAATGTCGGCCCGACCCGAACCCGGCCCGCCCGCCCATTTGATCAGCTCTACTTAATGATAAAAAAAATGACATTACCTTTGAGATGAAGGAGAATTTGACTTCTGCTAATATATATTAATAGCAATCAGTCTTGGCTACAGGTTAATGTAGCCAACTAGCTACATCCACGATCCACACGCATCCGTTTTTTTCAAGAACCCCGACGCTCTTTTTTTGTTTTTTGTTTTTTTAATTTTTCCTTTTTTTATCATAAAAACTTTAAATTGTTGTAACTTTTAATATATAAGTCCAAAATGAAAAAAATTAAATCATTGTTCACCTAAATTCAAGCTCTTCAAAATAAGACCAGTCATGGATATATTTTGTCAACTTTAAAAAAATTTATTTTTACATATATGAAGAATATAACATAAAAGAAAACTTGTACAGATGGTCATACAAACATGTACAAATGTTCACTAAAACATGTACATCCTCATGTAAAGACATGTACATCCTCGCATTAAAAACATATAGATAGTCATATAAACCTGGACGAATAATTAAATATGTACATCCTTAGATTAAAACCTGTACATATACGGAAAAACACTTGTACAAATGGTCATACAAACATGTACAGATGGCCATACAAATAGGTACAGATGTTCATTAAAGAACATGTACATTCTCACATTAGAATATGTACATTGTCACATTAAAACATGTACATTCTCACATTAAAATATGTACATCATCACATTAAAGTATAAAAACATCAAATTCACCACTTATTACTTAATGAATCATAATATCAATTTTAATGAATCATAATACAAAATTAATGAATCATATTATCATTTTAGTGTATCAATCATATACATGTAAAAATATTTTTTTAAAAGCTGTTAAAACATATCCGTGACTGGCCTTATTTTGAAGAGCTTGAATTTATATGAACAATGATATAATTTTTTTTCATTTTGGATCTATATATTAAAAGTTACAATAATTTAAAGGTTGTGTGATAAAAAAGGAAAAAAAAAAGAAAAACCAAATCCATCGACGCTCATCTCAATTTTTTTTTTTAAAAAAAAACTTAAAAAGCGTACATCCGGCTTTAGCCAAGAATTCGCGTATTAATAGTAAATGTGAGATGTTGTAACATATTGATCGGGACTTTCAGTTGATAACTTACTTTTGGATTTGGATTGTGTTTGTATTGAATGCTTATAAATAAATGGATTGTAAAAAAAGAGGAGACCATGACAATTTTATAAGACCTTGATTAATTAGTTATAATTAAAATAATGTTTAATCAGAATATGTATGAGACTTAATAAGCTGTGGATGTATGAGGAGAGAATATTTGAGAGAGGTAGAATATCTACCAATGGTTGAAGAAGATGGAAGGATTTGTCGATTTTACATTTCAACACCCTGAATGTATGAAAAATGGTAAAATAAAGGGTCCTTGTGGTATGAAAAGGTGTCAAAACATATAATACATCGAGTCTGATGTTGTTAAGCTTCATGTAGTTTAGAAAGGTTTTATGTACGGTTACATTGAATGAAAATTACATTGGGGAGGTAACACACCGATACAAGCTAACCTCACCACGGGTACCACAATGTCACTTAAGGTACAACATGTTGAAATAATAGAGCGAATGATTGCACATACTGTTGCTGATCAGGTTCCAGAAGAATGGGGGATACATTTAATTTTATGCCAAAGGTTGAACAGAAATAGAGGTTACTCCCAATCCTAGAACTGAAAGATTTTTAATGAAATATGTTAAAAGAAAATTATTTAATGACACTTATAGCATGTTATGTTTATTGTTTAATGATGAAAAGTTTAGGTTATGTTTTGTTTAATGTTTGGATCGATCTGGCTATGAAATGCATTACATCTCTTTACGCAATTGTTTTTGTTTTGATCAACCACTCAATTGGATGCTTTTTTACTTCTTAAATTGAGAGACGCTCAACCTGTCTCATATTTCTTTTTTGTAGTATGAAAGTTGAATTCTCCTCGTTTAGTTTATCACGGCATTGAACGTATGTGGCTGAGGGATGTGTTAATTTGAGTAATTTGCTATGTTGAGTGGTGATACGAATGGTGTTATTGTCATAGTCTATCACAAAAAACTAAGACCATGTATCAAGCAATGGTCGAGTCAGGAAATCAAACAGGAGAAGAGGGCGCAGGGAAAGAAGTGTGGGCTCTGAGTACAGAGCCGAGGATTAACTGCTCATGTGGTTTTTGGTGGAGGAGAAACTAACGACAAGAGAGGTGTGTTTGAGCGCAGTATAATACCTATTGGCCAAAGCTTATGCCCACTTTGCAAGGGCTGTATGGAAACTGTCATGCATATTATGTTCGAATGTAGACAGGTGGCGGAAGTGTGGGGAGAGCTAATTGCCTGGTGGGGCAGCAGATTCATGTTTAAGGATGCACCGGGGCTGATCTTCAACGACTGGATGGGGGTACCTTTGAGGAAGAAGGTGAAGAAGATATGGAGTGCGACTTTCTACTATGCAGCGTGGCATATATGGTGGGGCAGAAACGAGGTGCTCTTCAGGAGTGGTGAATTCCAAGTGAGTAGGACAGTCACCCGCATTAAAACAGGAGTATGGAGGTGGATTAGAACCTGGTGGGGTGAATTCCCTATCAGATGTGAGCGATTTGTCAGCTCCAGTAATCTATATGACGACTTGGAATTCCTATGATGGGTCGGGTGGACATGGATGCATGGTGGTCAAAAGTAAAAGTGAACAGGGTAGGTAGTATACTTGTGTCGTGTGTATGCCAGGCACCGAATGTGTTTGATTGTCAGGAGTAACTAGTTACTGGGATTTCTGGAATGTTTGGCTATTTCCTGAATTAGTTTGCTGTAGTTTTATTTATGTAAGCCAAACATGCTTGTCAAAGGGAGTGAGGCTGGGTACTCTTTTACTATTTAGGCTTTTTCCCACAGGGTTTTGCCTAAATAGGTTTTAATGAGGCCCCATTCTAAGCCTCCTCGACTGACAGTGTTCAGGTTACGAGTTTTTGTCTAATAAAAATGGCTACTGCCTAATTATCAAAAAAAAAATAGACATATATGTTCTAGTGCTGAGTGCACGGATAGCTGAGGCCCATGGGTTTGAGATTCTTAGTACATTTATGATTGTCATGTCATCTACAAATTATATTTTATAACTTAAGAAACTTTATTCATCACAAAAATAAAGTTTAGTAATCTTCAATCTTAATAAACAACCAATAAACTATCACTATTTAAATGAGAAAAAATATAAAAGAGAGAGCTACACATACGTGCGGTTTATTGTGTCATAAAAAGCGGGGTTCTTAGTTAACAGCCTTGGAGATAGAAAATGAGTGAAATTCACATTGTACAACATTTTTTAATTTCATAACCGTGTCAAGCCCTATTGTGGATGCCCTAAGTGCACAATTATCAAAGAACCTAAATTTGGATTCTTAGTACTTTCTTTTCTATTTCTCTCACTGCCACATCATTTTAAGATCTGTGTCTACTTTTAACCAACATCAAAGAACTCATCCTTTGTTTTTTAACTCTCTCTATTTGTCATGTCATTTTACTTTTTTACTTATTAATTATTATAAGAATACAAACATTAATCTATAATTATCATTACTACTATTTTCAATAATACACAAATAATCTTAATTTTATATTTTATTGATGATTAATTGTATCTTTTAAACAAAAATAAAATAAATTTTATTCATATATATTAATAATGTAAATTCTTTTTAAGAACCTATCTTCTTTTTAGCAACATTAAATAATGCATTATTTATTCTTAACTCTTTCTATTTAGCATATCATGTTAAAATATGCTTATTAATTATTATAAGAATAAAAATATTCATCCATAATTATTAATATGTTGTTACTAATAATATAAAACATAATAATAACTAATAAAAGGATTGAAATATTACAATGACTTTTAAAACGAATACATTGATACATATTATAAATTTCAAGTATGCTTTAGTGTTACATTTGTTTTACCAAAATATAATTAATAAGTATTAATTTACCTATATGTAAAAAAATATGAAAAATATAATCAATGAATCTCATATTGTAGACAATCAGATTTTAAGAATTTTGATATATTTAGCTTATTTATATAATTATTAGTTTTTAAAAATTAAGATTTTAAATTATATAAGGTTTCACTATTTATATTTGACATATTATAAATAAATAAAAAATATGAGATCTTATTTTGTGGGTTTTTAAATAGTTCTTCCCAAAGAACCTAAAATTAGAGTTATTACCTATTTCTCTTCCACCTATATCTCATTTTTTTATTTATTTTTTAACTAAGAACCCATAAAATTTAATGTTAATTATGTTTTAAGACCGTGTCTTGTGCTTTCGCGGATTCATGGCCTTGCCTGGAGCACCCAGCGTTGTGTGCCGCATGATTACAGCGCCCATATATACTCATTATCTGCAACGCTGCTGCTGATAGGGTGATAATACCCAAGCTAGTCATCCGGTATACTTTAATTGTAACAATATGATCTGTGTCATGTCATGGTCTTGCCGATGTTAACGAAATCTATCTTCCTTCCAATGCTGATTGCTTTGCTTTATATGTGTATCCTAGGTGATTACGAGAGAGCAAAATAGTGTAATGCGCAACCTCTAAAATTGAAAATTTTCTCGCGATTAGACATCACAAGACAAACATCTCACTTATCACACAAGCACGCAAACACACAAACAAGCATTCACAAGAACACAAGCAAACAAGCATGCAAATTGACAAGGTTAACATCACCGGCGTCGGGCACAAGGCCCGACCAACCTTATGTATGCCTATCCCGGGCAGGGCAAGGCCCGTGCATCAAGATAGCCACCACCATAGCCAGACATGGACTAGGAGTGGACTTTAACCACCCAACGACGAGTTCTCAACACCGACTCACTTATCCCGACACTAGACTTCGGGACTAGTAGGGCTGGGTCCCGATTGTATAATCAACACCGTCCCTAGGACCCAGGCCCAGGTCCAGAGGGGCATCCACTCCCAAGCAGCTATACAACAATAGAAACCAACACCAAGCTGGATCCATGGTAACGTTGAACACTCGTCTCCTCCCTAGTCCAAACCGTCCCTGTCTTAACCCTATATCGGGTCTCACAGGCGCGTCGCCCATCGCGCCATAAGTATAAGGGACAGGGTGTCAATAAGGTGCCATGCATCTTGTCAGCTCCACCTCATGATCGCAATCTCTGTCGTTAACGCCACAGGCTATTGACAAGTGCTACTAGCCCCAAGCCTTACGGTCCCGGGTCTAGGTTTTTGCTGAAATGCTTCGTCCAACAAGGGCCTCTCGTCCTCAGCATACCTGCAAGCAGGGGCGGACCCAGAGATTAAAAATTATGGGGTCACTGACAAATAGAAATTTCTATAGTTAAATTTTTATGACATTTGTGGGGTCACTAAGACATAAAATATCTACTATTTTATAAAAAAGTACATTAAAACTTACTATTAATTAATTTTTTATGACATTTATGAGGTCACTAAGACATAAAATATCTACTATTTTATAAAAAACTACATTAAAACTTACTATATTAATTTTTTTTTACAAAAGTCATGGGGTCACGTGACCCCACGTGACCCCTCCTAGGTCCGCCCCTGCCTGCAAGAGAACTCAAAGGCGTAATACATGGGTGACTGAAGTCATTGTAACATTGGGACAACTGAATAGAATGTGGCTACTTCTTTTATTCATTAAGTAACTTGATTACATTCGGTATCATTACATCTAGTGCAAATGACCCCAACTCAAGCTACATTACAAAATGGGGCATGACAAACAACAAGGCTCTTGCTCGTACGTCGACCTACATTGAGTCACGCTCGAGATCACTTTAGCCTTTATCATAACTATGAAAAAACAAACTAGTAAGTGTACATGAGAATTAGGTATAAGATACGTTGGAATTTGACATATGAATAATAAGATAGAACAACAATTTGTGAAATTTTGTAATATAAGTTTTGTATATAATTCATATAAATTATATATTACAAAATTTAATTGTATAAAATTATTTTATTTTTTATATATAATATTAAAATGAAAAACGTGTCATAAAACAAATAAGACAGTCATTTCAAGACCGTGTGAGTATATAGTAGTAGAAGACAGTTTTTTAAAATTGTGGCACTAAGTCCTTATTGATAACCCATCACCTCTACACTTGGAAGGGAAGGGTACTCTTTTAAAAACCACTATTACAATCCCAAGTAACTCCTACCAGCTCGACCAAATTCAATCTTTTGGTTCTATAGTTCTTGTTCTAAACTATTAATTAAGGCTTCATTTTCACTAGGTTATTCATACTTTTTTTTTTCTGGCATATATATTTTTTAATCTATGTAACTTGATACTCTGCCGATACCAATTTTATCTATCTTCGTTTCTCTATGACCAGAAATGTATTAAGTATATTATTTCATAAGATTATAATTAAATTAAGTAAATTGTCATGTTAGGTGGAGAAGTACAGGGCTACCTTAGATTTAATAAAGACTGATATCTCTACTCCAATAATTACTGCCTCGAACGCTTCAATTAGAGACTAATTAATTACTGTGCTGTGTGATAAGTAGTACTATTACAAATTACTAGTACTAGTATATTTCCCTTCCCCCCTAATTTAGGGCTTTTTTTTCGTACACGTATACGTAATAATTACTGTCATGTTTAAGCACAGTTTCCAACAATGTACGTACGTGGTAGTGTTTTTTTAATTTGTCATTTTCACTTTCCCTATTCTTTTGTCTATTTCCTTTTCCCGATTATGTCAAATCTTCTTTTCTTAAAGTTCCGTTCCGTTCCGTTCCGTTCTTCTTCCACCTTCCTTGAACATTCAACATACATACAGTTCAGGACGTTTTCCCGCCAACTAGCTTGAGCTCTGATTGGTCCACGTGGATGAATCACCGAACTGGGTAACTGCTGAAAAAAGGACGCGCGGGAAGACAGAGGTATGAGAATCTCCTCAAGTCGCTAATTTCGCTGCTGTGGTACTATTTGCCTTGGATCCTCTATCTCGTCCTCTTCACTGGGCCGGTTCTTCGCCAAATCGCCCATAGACACGCGGTGGAGTTTGATACCCTACTAATGGTGGCCACGGGTCTGGTTCTATCGGTTCCGGTTCTAGAAAATGTGTATTTGTATTCGGAACCGGTCTGGGCGGTTCCGGTTTCGGTTCCGGTTCTGAAATCTGGATTCGGTCAAAAAACCGGTTCCGGCCGGTTCCGGTTCTGATCGGTTCCGACAGGTTCTAGAGCTGTTCCAGAAAGATTCGATCGGCTCCAGTTGCTTCGTTTTAGCTCCGATTTGAGATCCGTTTGAGCGCACACGTTGCTCTTTTCATCCACTTTACTCCTAGACAGGTTATTCTTCAAGTTTATAATCTTAAATGTGTAAGAAACAAAGACTTAAGAATTTATATTGAATTTACAAAAAATAAGGATCAAAGAGAATCATATTATATGATTCACTGCCTCATTAAAACCTTATTAGGTAAAAACCCATTGGGAAAACCCTAGCAAGGAAAAAGAGTACAGTTACTAAGAGGTTTCATGAATTCAATTTGTAAGTCTTAAAAAAAAGATTACATGGAAAGAAAGTAATACTAAATTACTAATACATTCTAAAATATTACAAGATAAAAGTCTTGAGTGGTGCTATCCCCATTCCTCTCATAGCAATCATCATGCTGCCCCATTCTTCAGATGAGCGCGCGCCCGAGACCCAAAACGACGTCGTTTTGGCCCGATTCCACGGTAACTTCAACCGGTTCCGGGGCGGTTCCAGCTCCGGTTCCTGGTTCCGAATCCGACGATGATTCCAAGCGGTTTCCGGTTCCGGGCCTGGTTCGGGCCCGAATCTCAAAACATGTATTCGTATTCGGAACCGACTGAGGTGGTTCGGTTCCGGTTCCGGTTCCCACTGGTTCCCAGCCGATTTCAGTTCCAATCGGTTCCAGGTAGAACCGTCAGTTCCGGGTAGAACCGGTCCCGATGACCACCATTAACCCCTACTATTGTTTTTTTTTCTTCTGAATATTTAACAGTATTACTACTCTATCAAATATTACTAATTTATTTTGATTCAAATCCGTCGTCCCCTTTTGACAACTGTCGTTACCTCCTTGGTAATTTAAAACCCAATGTTACTTAACGGCACCCAATCCAACTTTTTAGCTCATTTATGCTTCCTATTTACTCTTGAAGCCCTGACTTTTGTTGTCTTATTTGCCAGGGGATAACTCTGTAATCGCTTGGGTGATTGATTCAGATCCGTCTCCCTCTTTTGATGTTGTCTGCTGCACTCCTTCCACTACTAATCAAGCAGTTCATCGGGGTTTGATTTAGTCTCGATATATGAATTATATCTACTTAATTATGTCTTCGTAGCTATTAATTTTTAAATTTTTTATAAAGCTTTCATCTTAAATTTACTGAACTCGTACGCTCAGTCGTGTTTTCACTTCACACAGTCGGCTCTTCCTTACCGGCGCCTGCGCCGGGTTCCGGTTTTAAAATTGCCATATCTTTTTCGTTATAGCTCCGTTTTTCGATCCGTTTGCGCCGACACGTTCGTCTTTTTGTCTACTTTGTCATGGTATACTTTGCTGATAATTTTTCTGAAATATGTATTATTTCTTCTTAAGCACAACATTAACTATCATCGACGTCTTGTTCGAAATTGCCTATCAACCACTAATTACATGTCCGTTGAAGAAGAATCTATTTGTAATTCATTGAACGTTTCTATCATTTCCACCAATTTCACTTCCATTGACGAAGAATCTATTTGAAATTATCAAAATTTCCTATCAATATAATATTAACTATCATTATCGACATTAACTGTCATTGACTTCTTATTCGATAGTAAAACGAAGCAGGGCTGAGGCGGACCGTAGGGAACACAATGCACGCTACAGGGCTAGTACGAGGAGACGACGTCCCCCGACTTGATTAGTGCAAACACAGACTTGATTAGTGCAAACACATTTGGATTTCATGTACTGATAGTCAACAGAATTGTTAATTGTTCTGGGATTTAAAATGATGCGTGTGTCGAATAAGTTGTAGCATTATGAGAAATGACGTGCGAACAATGTTGTTTGAAAATAAAACTCCGAAATAGAATCGCTTTTGAAGTCCTGAAAATATGTTACAAAGATGTATATATTTTCACTTGTTATAAAAAAAACCTTTTAGGAGCAATCTCTGACGACAAACCGATCTCGCTTTTGAAGTATTGAAAATATGTTTCAAAGATGTATACAATTTCATTTGTAAAAAAAAAAACATTTTTTTGAGCAATCTCCGACGATAAACCGATCTCGTTGTTCTTAAAAGAATTCACTAAATAGAATCCACGAGAATCATGATACACTAAAGGGCTAACGCACCCACAATTAGGGTTTTCGTGTTAGTCATTTGAATTGTTAATTGTTCTGGGATTTAAAATGATGCGTGTGTTGTACCATTTACCCTCCAATTAGGGTTTTCATGTTAGTCATTTGAGGATTGTGGAATGCATTTCGGGCATCAGTTGTCGAAGTATGTAATTCCGAAGTAGAATCGCTTTTGAAGTCCTGAAAATATGTTTCAAAGATGACAATTAATTGTCTTTAAAAAAGACATTTTTTGAGCAATCTCCGACGACAAACCGATCTCGTTGTTCTTAAAAGAATTCACTAAATAGAATCCACGAGAATCATGATACACTAAAGGGCTAACACACCCACAATTATCACTAAAACCTAGACTAATTCCTAACGCCACTGTTCATCCTCTCACTTCTCCTGTCAAAATGTATCAGATTTCTTCTTTTCCTCTACCATGTACCCCCCAATTAGGGTTTACGTGTTAGTCATTTGAATTGTTAATTGTTCTGGGATTTAAAATGATGCGTGTGTCGAATAAGTTGTACCATTTACCCTCAAATTAGGGTTTTCATGTTAGTCATTTGAGGATTGTGGAATGCATTTCGGGCATCAGTTGTCGAAGTATGTAATTTCGAAGTAGAATCGCTTTTGAAGTCCTGAAAATATGTTTCAAAGATGACAATTAAATTTCTTTAAAAAAGACATTTTTTGAGCAATCTCCGACGACAAACCGATCTCGTTGTTCTTAAAAGAATTCACTAAATAGAATCCACGAGAATCATGATACACTAAAGGGCTAACGCACCCACGATTATCACTAAAACCTAGACTAATTCCTAACGCCACTGTTCATCCTCTCACTTCTCCTGTCAAAATGTATCAGATTTCTTCTTTTCCTCTACCATGTACCCCCCAATTAGGGTTTTCGTGTTAGTCATTTGAATTGTTAATTGTTCTGGGATTTAAAATGATGCGTGTGTCGAATAAGTTGTACCATTTACCCTCCAATTAGGGTTTTCATGTTAGTCATTTGAGGATTGTGGAATGCATTTCGGGCATCAGTTGTCGAAATGAATTAATTAGTGGAATCGGTGGAAATGATAGACAATGTTAGTGTATATGGAAAATCCCTGCTGTTTAAAACTAAAAAATCAACATTTATGCACACTTTGAAGTCTTGATCTTCTTTAGTCTTTCCTCATCGCTCTTGCAGGCTAGTAGAAGATCGTTAATATGAAGTAGTTCATGTTTGTCGTCATCATTTACTGCACACTTTGAAGTCTTGATCTTCTTTAGTCTTTCCTCATCGCTCTTGCAGTCTAGTAGAAGATCGTCAATAGAACTATTGTTTTGAGCAATCTCCGACGACAAACCGATCTCGCTTTTGAAGTATTGAAAAAATGTTTCAAAGATGACATTTTTTGAGCAATCTCTGACGACAAACCGATCTCGCTTTTGAAGTATTGAAAATATGTTTCAAAGATGTATACATTTTCATTTGTTATAAAAAAATATATTTTTTGAGCAATTTCCAATGACAAACCGATATCGCTTTTGAAGATATGTTTCAAAGATGTATACATTTTCATTTGTTATAAAAAAACACATTTTTTTAGCAATCTCCGACGACAAACCGATCTCGTTTTTGAAGTATTGAAAATATGTTTCAAAGATGACATTTTTTGAGCAATCTGTGACGACAAACCGATCTCGTTTTTGAAGTATTGAAAATATGTTTCAAAGATGTATACATTTTCATTTGTTATAAAAAAATAACATTTTTTGAGCAATTTCTGACGATAAACCGATCTCGCTTTTGAAGTATTGAAAATATGTTTCAAAGATGTTTCAAAGATGTATACATTTTCATTTGTTATAAAAAAACACATTTTTTGACCAATCTCTGATGACAAACCGATCTCGCTTTTGAAGTATTGAAAATATGTTTCAAAGATGACATTCTTTGAGAAATCTCCGACGACAAACCGATCTCGCTTTTGAAGTATTGAAAATATGTTTCAACGATGACATTTTTTGTGCAATTTCTGGCGACAAACCGATCTCGCTTTTGAAGTATTGAAAATATGTTTCAAAGATGACATTCTTTGAGCAATCTCCGACGACAAACCGATCTCGCTTTTGAAGTATTGAAAATATGTTTCAAAGATGTATACATTTTCATTTGTTATAAAAAAAATATTTTTTGAGCAATTTTTGACGACAAACCGATCTCGCTTTTGAAGTATTGAAAATATGTTTCAAAGATGTATACATTTTCATTTGTTATAAAAAACACATTTTTTGAGCAATTTCTGACGACAAACCGATCTCGCTTTTGAAGTACTGAAAATATGTTTCAAAGATGACATTCTTTGAGCAATCTCCGACGACAAACCGATCTCGCTTTTGAAGTATTGAAAATATGTTTCAACGATGACATTTTTTGAGCAATTTTGATGATTGTCAAATAAATTCTTCTTTAATGGACATGAATTTAGTGGAATTGATAGGTAAGTTTGAATAAGACATCGATGATAGTTAATGTCGATACATCTAACTATTTAGATTGGTGTCCAATTCATCTGTTAATTAGAATAGAACATGCTTGATTATTTTACTATGGAATAAGAAGTTAATGATAGTTAATATTGATATTGATAGGAAAATTTGATAATTTCAAATAGATTCTTTGTTAATGGACATGAAATTGGTGGAAATGATAGAAACGTTCAATGAATTTCAAATAGATTCTTCTTCAACGGACATGTAATTAGTGGTTGATAGGCAATTTCGAACAAGACGTCGATGATAGTTAATGTTGTGCTTAAGAAGAAATAATACATATATCAGAAAAATTATCAGCAAAGTATACCATGACAAAGTAGACAAAAGACGAACGTGTTGGCGTAAACGGATCAAAAACGGAGCTATAACGAAGAAGACTGACAATTTTAAAACCGGAACCCGGCGCAGGGGCAAGTAAGCGGTTCGAAGCCCTTCCTTACAACGATGACATTTTTTAAAAGCGCTGGCGCCGAGTTTCGGTCTTAAAATTGTCATATCTTCTTCGTTATAGCTCCGTTTTTCGATCCGTTTGCGCCGACGTGTTCGTCTTTTCGTCTACTTTGTCATGGTATACTTTGCTGATAATTTTTATGATATATTTTTTTACTTATATAAGTACTTCGGAATCCTTCTTTACTTTTTTCGAACCGCTTTTAATAAATTTTGCCTACATTAGCCCCTAAATTGGTCATTTTCTGACTGAATGTATTGGAATTCCGACTGTGTGTAATGAAATTTGGGGTCACCTCGTAATATGTCACAAATTGTGGGTAAATATTGTAATTGTTGAAAGATATTAAAGTAGGGGCAAAATGGTCATTTTCCGACTGTGCGAAGTGAAAACACGACTGAGCGTATTGACCCTCTAAATTTATGTCGAACTCTTTCCAACATCACAATTAGGGTTGACCATCGTGACCGGTACCAAGTGGAATTGTTGAGATTGAACTAGAAGTTATCAGAGAATTCGAATACACCCTTATAGATTAGGATCAAAACTGGAACCAAAATTGTCTTGAGTACGTGAGCTAATGGAATTGTCCCATAATCGGTTAAAACGATCGTTAACTCCCAACTTCCTAATAAAAATTTAAAATAAAATTTTAAAAAGTTCAAATCTGGAACTGAATCCGTAACCATAAGTGGAATCAAACAAGAACTTGTTGAAATACACCTTTAAGAACCAAAACTGAAACTGTAACCGCCCCAGAACTAGTCTGACCGATTTTGAATCCGAATCCTCTTCTTTGGAACCGAAACCGATAGAACCGGAACTAGACTCGAAGCATGGACACTAATAATCACAATATACTTTTAAGGAATTACACAAAGATAGAGTCAACAAAATGACATCTATACTTTCTTCCGTTTGAAATGCTCACAGGGACTACTCTATGATACTACAAATTTTGACGTAAGTATTACCAAATTAACCTAGCTATTATTTAAGCAAAATTTTCTTAGAGCATCCTCAACTACCTCACAATAAATAAACTAAATATATGAAATAAACTAACCTACCGAGAAATATCAGGAGACAAAAAATTACTCCTAAAATGTGATACTCTTAATATAATTTTCATTCCCTAAATATTTTATTTTAGCAAAGTATTGCTTTCTTAGTAATTGTGTATGCAAAATCTCACAAAGAATTTAGAGAACAAAAGTCATTTTTATTTGCATTAACATTGTTAATATTGTAAAAACTGTATCTATATATATGAAGGTATACACTGCATTAAAATATTATTAAAATTATACTAGATATACATACTGATTTTTTAAAACTGTATTGTAAGTTTACAAAACATGTACTTTTCTTATATATTGACTCTATCAATATATATAGTCAAATATAGCTATGTATGTTTATAGCTAAGAGAAATTGTTTTTGTTAAGTATTATTATGCTTGTTACTACAAATAATTATAAAAATTGTCCAGCGCTAACTACTTATGACATTTAAAAACAATCACTAGGCAATTTGTTTAATTTAGTACGTACATCTTCGGTTTTTGTGAAGGGCAGAAACATCTTTGAAGGGCCATTCATCGCTAATGAGGTGATGTAACACTCCTACCGCTAATCACATCATTAACTCATAAACCGTCTCATTTATCATTATAATCGCAGTGGAAATCCTAATACAGACGGTGGGTGATACAATGTCATTAGCCACCAACGTGACTAACAAGGCCTAATTCAAATACAGTAACGGTCTGATGGACCAGAATTCCCGAGTACTTATACAATACAAACTTATTTCATTTCTAAACCGAGTCATATACAATCCTCAAACCAATTCTATACCGAGTTTATTACAATCCACAACATGCCGATACAGTTTCGGTCTTACTCTATTAGTAATACATAAACGCTTAAGTAAAACTACCCATGCATAACAGCATCCCCCATCCTACTCTCGAACGATGGTCTACTCCATTGTACCTGAAAAGAATGGGTGGCCTCAAAGGGGCTCAGCACCTTTGCTGGTATGGTAGTCGTGCAACCCGCTACTACCCGGTCACACTCAACTAATAGTCGTCTAAACATACGATTGATTTTATTTAAATCAAAACATGAAATGCTGTAAACACACAACATGCTCGCATTCAGCACAAGTATTCAACCATGGAATACAATCAGCAAGACTAACACATTAAGTTTGTTAGTTTACATTACCTTGTTCTCTAGGCCTTGAGGGTTTCTACCTCAATAATGCCTCGTACTCATTAATCGATATCTTATCCATTCTATTTGGATTCTTTACTTGTTCTCTTAGGTCTATAGACACTACATGTCTCGATCTTAATTTCTCAAATATTCTCCTCTTGAATAATTCTTAAGTCAATGCACTTGACCTCCGGGCAGAGACATTCTCAATTCTCACCACTGGGCTTTTCGGGTTCTAGTCTTACTTCCCCGGTTTTGACCCTACACCGGGTCTAGCATAGTGGGAAGATTCAACTAGCAACCGAAACTACTGTCTTAGTTCCTCTTTCTTTCACATACGTCCGAATCTCTATCGGACTTCTCACATTCCTAATCACTCCTCTCGTTGGAGTCATAAAATAATCATGTATATTAGTCTAGAAGCATCACTCTCGATGTCATCTAATAACTTAGGGAATTTTCTCGAGTTCTTGTATTCTCAGGTTTAAGGGTTGCCCCAACTTTTTGAATACTTATATATTCGGGTCATTTTCTCATATCGGGTCGACTCCTCATATAGGAGGTCGACTATCACTAAGAGGGAGTTCAATAGTCCCGTATATCTCTGTTCACGTTTTAGTTGAGTTCACAAGGTTGAACTACAGTTATTCTTTAGTTGATATTTCTTACGTGTTTCTCTACGATATAATTACTTTGTGTATCAACTCTTTCTACGAGTCGCTAACCAAATGTTATTTTATTGTGAGTTGATCTATGTTGTTCAGTTAGATCACATACTCAAGCAAGGATGGTTACCACATACAAGTAACAACAATGCATCAAGATATATATCAAATGCAATAAACATTTTTGTGCTTTACCTTGTTAAGTCGGCACCCATACACGAGCAGCACACAAGACGAGTGTAACTCGGTAGGACACAAGTTACAACTCTAGTGTTTGTCTCACGCTGAAATACCCCTAAGGTTCATAAACCAAATTAAAAGACAATTAATGAGTTAAGAAGGCTAATAAGCCTTAATGAACCATGAATCATGAAAACTCCTAAGCACACTTATATAAATAAATATATACTCCATGAAGGTTACTAAACCTTATATAAACACATGGACATAAGTGAAGCTTAGTAAAGGAGGAAAATCAACCTACAATTGATTTATCATGATATACACATCTTCATGAACAAAGAACACAGACACTTAAGGAAAAATGTACCTTAAGAAGTCAAAATGACTTGTGAGTAAAATATCACTTGTAACACAAGTGTATACACCTTTGGACACCAAATAACACATGTTACACATGTTAACACATTAAACAAGTCCAAGACACACATGATGTGCAAAAAGAACATCAATATCAAAGGTGAATCAAAGTATACATTTTTACTAGTTTTAATGAATAGTAAAGTATACCAATTTCTCAAGAATACATTTTTACACACTTTAGGACAAGGAAATCATGTTGGGAACAAACTAACACATGATATAAGTTCAAATGTACAAGTTATAAGTCATAACATTAAAAATGAAGCAAAAAGACCATTTTGCCCTTGGTACAAAATGTGGCCGGCAATCCCCTTTCCCTTGGCTGCCACCTTGCTAAATTTGAACCAAAATATATTCTTAGAATGTGCTTAGTCACCAAATACTATGCAAGACCCATGCTTTACCATTAATGCCTTAAAAGTCATCTTTCTTCTCTTTCCTCCTCACTTCCCCTTGGCTGCCAAATTCACCCATCCAAAACCTCCCTTATTCTGCTACTAGACAGCATAGAGCAAGCTTGGAAATAAATTAATTCCTAAGGCATAAGGTAAGCTCTTAATTCATATGATAGTTCATTCTCTTCCCCTTTTCACTAGCTATCCATTGGTCTAAGATTCAGCTCCTTTCCCCCATTAATCTAGGCTGAATCCAAGCTGCAAGTGGGGGTGATTCTCGGATGGAACCAAGCTTGGGGAAGGAAGTAAAGCAAAGTCATTCCTTAAGGTAAAAATGTGCTGTAAGCACCTTCCTTCCTTTCTATTGTTTTTCTAGCTGATTCCTATGAACTAAACCTTTTATAATCTTCATATTTACATGCTAGAACCATTAGGGAACCTTCATTCCCTTGGAGTTGGCAAAACCGCCCCAAAAACACCAAAAAGGGGGGGGGGGTTTAAAGAGTAAGTATTCTAGATTCTGTTTGGGTGAGTTAATCCACCAATTTGGCATGATTTTATTAAGGGATTAACACCCTTCATTCCTTTGAAAAATAGGGTTGTGGAGGACTTGGAAACAACTTTAAAGTTTAAGGTAAAAATCCATGTTATAAGACCTTTAATGACTCTTATGGTTAGTTTCTGTTTTAAGCTGATCTATAACATTTCTCCTCTGTTTAATGCATGTCAAGAGGTGTATAAACACACCTCCAAACTTCCGCGACAGACCATGGAGTGAAAGGTTGATTAAAGTCATTTTTAAGGTGAAAAATCTAGGTTTTCATGGCTTAAAATTACTCGTATAGTTGGTTCAGTTTTTTGAACCTAACTATATCTTATTTTGCTGTTATAACTTAATTAGAAGCTGTCCAAACAAATCCCCCAAGCTGCCGTGGCCAAACAAGCCTTAAGAAGCTTATAAATCAAGGTATAACATTCTTAACCATATATTATATACTTTAAAGCTTATAATATATATATGTGCCGAGAGTGGACTGGTTAGAATGTTTAATTTAAACCTAAGTGTGACCAGAAATGACTTAGTTAACTTAAGCTAGTCATTTAAATGATTCAATTAACATAATGGTCAAATTAAGACATTATGTGGAAAATTGGTAAATATGGAGAATTTGGTGGTAAGGCGGAGAGTTTAAAGTATTTTTGAGACATTTAAAGTGTAATTTATTTTACAAGTTCAAGGTGGTAGTAAGGCCATGTCATTAGGCCATTTTAATTAAGTTTAAAAGCTTATTTAATTTAATTTATGCATTTAGCATTAAGTTTGGGGTCAAAAAGGTAATTACAAAAAAAATATAAAGCCGTGGGCTGTATTAGAATGAAATTTGGGATTTAAATGAATTTAAATAAAAATTATAACATATTATAAAGTTTTGTGCCAAAATTGTAAATATGGGAAATTTTGGGGTTGATCTTGTAATTACCGAAAGTTTGGGCTTCAAACTGAATATAGAAGTCAATATTGACTATATAGGAGACTTGACCAAGTTTGGGAATTTATGGAATTAAATACTAACTTATAATAAGTTAAGTATGAAATTGTAAAAGATTTATAAATATTGGGGTGGATTGGTGATTTCTGAAAGTTCTGGGTACCAAATGGAATTTAGAACAGACCTTGGGTTATTAGGAATTTTTAGGAATTTATTTGGTTAAATTTTGGAGTTAGAATGAATTATATAAGTATAATATATAGTATTTATGAAATTGTTACATTTTGGGTAACAAATGAGGTTAGAATGTAAAAACCGAGAGTATAAGGGTTGGAAATGATGTTTATAACCTTTTGGTATAGTTTGGTAATTTTTGGAATAATGTAAGAGATTTTAATAAGATATGTGTATAATATATAGTTTTAATGACATTAGAAACTATATGTTATAAAATGGGGTGATTTGGTAAATTTAGAAAGTTGAGAGGTGGGAATTAAATTAGAACAGACCATAGGATCTGTTCGGTTATTATAAGAATTATGACCATAGGTTATAATAATATTAAGGTTTAAAGGTTATAATATAAGGTATATGTTATAAGTCAAAGAAATAATATTTGGGGTAATTATGTAATTTCTGAAACTTTGGTAGAAGTAAATAAAAATCGACAGCTATAAGGTCTGTTTGGCATTTTATAACATTTTATAACTATAGGTTATAAATGATTTAATGATATAAATGTCATAATATATGTTATATAACTATAATGTAACATTATATAAATAATGTGGTGGATTTTGTAAATAATAGAGAACATGAGTGCTGTTCGGTAATAATGAGTATTTTGGAATAAGAATTTATAATATGGTTTATAATGTTATAAGGGTTGTAACATTTATAATATAAGAAATATTCATTAAAGAAGAATGAATATATTATAAAGAATTACCATATAAAAATGGTCCATTAATACATATATAATAAATATTTTGTTATGGAGTGAGAAATATAATATGGTTCAATAACCATATAATATCATAATTAAAATGATATAAGATAAGAAGAAAAATTATAAACATTAGTTAAGGAAATTCTAATGTTAAGAGTATACATGAAATAATAAGGAGGTAAATAATTCAAAGTATAATAAATGAATTATACAACATTTTATACTTGAATAAACTAACCTTAGAGAAATAAATACTAAGCTAGGATGTATAACATATGATCAAGACTATACATGCAATATAGTGACAAAGTATATAATATACAAATGTATATTAAACTACATGCGATAACAAACGTTTAAGTTAAGTATATTAATATACCACGACGTAACCCTGCATGTAATATAGCGTTTGCTGATCCCGAGTTAAACTGAAAACCCGACAAACGTTGTTAGTGAATAACGGGGAATGAACCGGGAGGAATTAGCGACGGTACGGGGTACCGTAGAATAATGTTGTTATACGGGATACTAATCTGTAGTGTTATACGTACTATTAGACTGTTAGAGAGGACTCGAGGAGCATCGGATCCAGCTGATTCATACTCCACGGTTCTAAAATCAGGGTGAACGGTATGTTGTTATGTGTCCTTGATTGTCTATGAGGACTTCCTCAGTTCAGACTTTTGTGAATTCTGTGATAAGATTGAATGTCTGAATGTGTGAATAAATATGCATGAACTGTATATTTAAGTTGCTTATTGTTTACTGTTTTTGTGATAACAGTATTGGTTCGTATATATGGACCTATATATATAAAACGAACTAGCGGCTATGAAGCTATCTTATATGTAATATAAGGAACGTAAGAAAAACATTGAATAAGATATATATATTATCCGAGACTTAAATACGAAGCATTGGCCTTTTCTAACGCCGCTCTCGTATCTAACACTGGATCCCGAGTTTACATACTTCAGATTGGACTACTTAGTCTGTTGTGTTAGAAAATTGGTAATGAGGTGCGATGGTATAGATGAACAAAACCAGGAGAATGTGGCTCTTGGTGCGCGCTGTGATCACAAAAACGATACCGAGATGTCCGCGTATGGGTCCGTAAGTATCAAAAAAATTTCCCGCGAACTAGAACGGGTTCGTTGGTCAGAGACTCTACCGCTGGAGTGGCTACTGCCGTGGGTGACCCGCCATAAGATATGGGTAATTTAGAGACACGTCGTTTTAACGAGACGTTGTCACTAGGTATAACTGAACAATTACGAACAGCTTGTTAGCTCGTACATTTGGTGAACAGTATTGGGCTTGTATGCCAAAGATGAAATTTACTCGTTTATAATTCTCGTTGTTCCGCCTTGTTCATTGGTTATGCTATGTGGTTTTATGCTGTGTGAAATGCATGTAAATGAATCTCATGCTCTCGACCAATTAATTGAGGGGTTTGAGGAGGCATGACGGGACATGTGATAACATGCTCAGCAGGGGCTGATTCCATACCACAACCATGTTTATTTTCAGGAGACTAGCTGTTTGTCGACGCGGGGCACGACACTTTTGGTATAGACTTTGATACGACTGATACAGTTATCATTTTTGGACTCGGGTTTTGTGAACCGAGGTGTACATTCGTTTAGATGCTCACGTGTACGGACTTATGTATGAGACGAATTATGTTGTATTTATTTTGATTATATCTAACACTACTATCTATCTCTTGTGGTCACTGCGGGAATACATTTCGTATGTTGATTATCATGTAACACATTATCACTCGTATGGGCGAGTGGTAATGGTAACACCGTTAGTACGACAGTCTGTTATTTCCGCTGTGATTTAATTATTAAGTACGACGTTTATACGACAATTAGGAGCCGAATTAGTAGAGGTGTTACACACGCTCCTCAGAAAATTCTCGCATCACTGATAACATTTCAAGCGTTTCTATTAACGACTAGTACACCCGCATTTAACCTCGTTGTCCCCGTTAATCTTAACTTTACTCATGTGATCTTAAGTTCTCACTTTCACATTCAATCTCATACTTGTTTACACTTCTAATGACCTTCACATGTAACCAAACAAGTCTTAATAACCTTATAACAACTATACCAATCAATCCCATTTGTTTTATTCCATGTACAAACTCACGGTTGAAAAATTGACATGGTTCGGGACTTGGTCTGGGTCCTAACTCCCGGACCAATGCATGGAGTCTATTCTCGGGTGAAAATACAACATGGTCCGGGACTTTACACTTACACTAAGTCCCAGACCAATCCATGGTCTTACTCTCGGTTGTTAATTTAGGGTGGTCCGGGACATTGTCCCTAAGCTAGGTCCCTAACCAATACATACAACAATCTCTCGGGGCATTTTCTTGTGTGGTCCGGGACCTTGTCCAAGGACTAGGTCCCGGACCCTGCTACAACCTATAGCATTTTGATAGTTTGAACTTCCATTCCAACCCCATTTTCATCCATTTATTTTCTATCCTTTACACATGTTTCCAAACCTGTTCTAACACCATAAACACACATTAAACCTCCTCAAATCCTTGATCAAACCTTTGACTCAAATCTTGATCAATTACACAAATCTTCACTCAACTTTTTTTGCATTACAACTTAGTTTTCAGATTTATAAAATGCTTATTTGCTTACCACTTTACTAGCTCAATTGTTCCTCCTACAATCCCCTTGACCATACTCTTCCTAGACATTCTTATCTCCATTACTCAATCCACTCACCATTCATAAGGTTATACACACTAATTATTTTCTAGAAATTCCAAGACACTCCAACTGTCCAACATCACATTTGCTACAGATTTTTGCGCAAATCTATTCAATTCTTATACTCTAGTTTTGATGAGTTTAAATCACTCGTTTACACTCTAATTTCCACCTAATCAACAGTAGATTCTTCAACTACTTACACCACCTAAAAACACTTGATTTCTATAAAATTTTGCCATGAATCCTCTACTATTCTAGCATGCCCAAATGCATTATTTCCCATTATCCTCATCACCTAATCCAAAAACTTTCACAATTCAACACAAGCTAACCAAATCCTTAGTGGATTCTATCAGCACACAATCTTATTCAAAATTCATCAATCACAATATATTACAATAACCTGAAATAACTCGGCTCCAAGCCCTTTAAATCAAACATCAATACACAATTCTCTCTTCTAACTTCCAAGCACATTTTCAGCACAAGTTTGATTCACTCTTTTAATCACCCATCCCAAATTTCTAAAAGCATTTCGGATAGTTATCAAGATGATTATTTACCTTAAGCTTCCAAGTTTCCCTTTCACTTCTCTTCTGTCTTCTCTTGATTTTCGGTCATGAGGCAATACCATTACCACAACTCTAGACCAATACCCACCTAAGGCTAATTAGAACTAAGTAGAACACTTAGGCTCATGAATTTATTCTAGAATTCAAGAAGAGAGGCTTAAAGCACTAAAATTGGGCATTACCTTTGAAACCCTAGAATCAATTTTCTGCCATGAATCAAAGGAGAGCTCCAGTTACAATTTGAAGGCGTGAAAAAATGCTCATACAAGGAGAAAAACAAGGCACTTTAAGTAGCCAAAATTGGCTGAACAAGGGAATGGAAGAACAAAGGATTTTCATGTTTTTTTCTTACCTTGAATCAAAGAGGGGGTAGTCTAGCTCCAGAAAATGTAATTTTTCCTCCAATGGAGCTATACCCATGGTGGTCAACTTCAACCTTTGGAGATTCTGAAAGGACCAAAAGATTACCCTTGACTCAACTAAGAAGAATATGTGATTTGTTTTGAGTTTGGAGCTTTATTGTAGCTTGGGCAAGCAAGGAAAGGTGGGGAAGCCATGGAAGCTGCTTAAAATCACCAAGGGAGGAAGGAGGGAGAATGTGACAGGCTGGGAGGGGAGAAAAACGGGTGAGAAGGGAAAATGGAAGAGAGAGATGGAAAAGGTATGCTTTTATTTACTTTTTGCTTTTCACTTTTCACTTTTACTTTTGTCTTATTTTAACTAATAAGCTAGTTTACTAATTGAGAGAGGGTTGCTGAATTACCCATAAAAACCGGCCCCACTATTGTATTTAAGCAGGGGTGTTTTCATCTTTTCGCAAGAAATGCTCCTAATTTTCCTGGTTTGGCACTATTCATCAACCAGGCCCGTTTTCCAGATTTTTTTTTCGTTTCTTTAATTTTAATGATTCTTTTACCTTCATTAATGTTTAATTATATTTATATGATCAAATATAATTTTTACAAGTCCATTAAACCACTTAAAGTCACATTTCCGGGTTTGCTCAAAAAATATGCTTTAGGACTTCATTTGCGTTTTTAACCCACTATATGGATTCTTTCTTCGAGAATTTTTACCACATGTTCTTAGTGTGAAATTAAGTCTTAGGAATCCATCTAGGACCCTAGTTAAGGTCATATACCTCCTATAGTTGCTTAACACATGGTTTTACGTTTTGTGCCTTTTAAGCGTTTTCTTTTTTCTTTTGGTTTTACTTTCTTCACCAAAATTCTTTAGGAAGCATTAGGCCTCTAAACATCATATTAGAATAATTAATCACCATTTTTAAGTCAGGGGTATTTCAGGTGATTACATGGCTTAGGAAGGGGAAAAAAGGGTGTTGATAAAGATTGATTAGAGGAAGGCTTATGATTATGTCTCACGGGAATTTCTAGACATGATGTTAGAACGCATGGGATTTGGTGGAATATGGAGAAAGTGGTTAAAGGAATGTATCACGACGTCAAAATTTTCATTGCTGGTAAATGGTTCCTCGACGAAGCCATTCTCTCCTACTCGTGGATTGCGTCAAGGGGATCCACTTTCACCATCACTATTTGTCATTGCAGCTGAAGCGCTGAACTGCCTAATTTAAGAAGCAGTAGAGTAACGACAATTCTTGGGTATAAGAGTTAGCTCAAAGCAAGTAAGGGTAACTCATTTACAGTTTGTTGATGATGCGATGTTGTTCAATGAAGTGAATAGAGGTGAACTTATCTGATTACATTATATACTAATCCTTTTTGCTGAAATGAGTGGTCTTCGGTTGAACTTAGACAAGACTGTGGCCTATTGTGTCAATACGTTTGTGGAGGAAATACAGTTGGTGGAGAACATTTTTAGTTATAGAGTTGGATCTCTTCCATCCGTGTATTTAGGTTGTCCACTCGAGGCAAACATGAGGAAGGTTAGTACATGGGATCCAGTTATTCGCAAGGTGGAGATGAAATTGGTAGCATGGAAGGCCTCATGTTATCCAGAGTTGGTCGTGCAGTGCTCATCCGATCGGTTTTTGAGTCTATCCCTCTCTACTATGCCAATCCTTTCGTGATTCCTTTGAAGGTGAAGAAATTATTGGTGCTACAATGACATTTTTTGGGGAAGAATAAATTGAAGTTCCTAAATGTTGTATCAGAGGATGTTGAGACCTAAGGAGAATGGAGGCCTTAGCAACTGAGAAACTTGGCCTTCCTAGCAAAATGGTGTTACAAGTTTGCATGTAATCGGGCGTGCCTTTGGAGGAGAATTTTGCAGTCAATCTACACATAAGAGAAGGAATGCATAATGGGGAGATAAGTGGTGATAACAAGTACAAGGGGATATGGTCTTCGATTGTTCGAGTAACCCCTGAGAACCCACGTGTGAAAAGTATTTTGGAGGAGAAGATCCGTATAACAATACAGAGCGGTCAAATACATTGTTTTGGTACGATAGATGGAGTACGACTGGAGTCCTTAAGGAGTTATTTCCGAGGTTGTTTGATTTGAGTATGCAGCGGGAGCGTGCGGTTGCTGATATGGACGAATGAAGCGTGGATGGGTGGGAATGGAAGTTGATTTGGAGGTGGTGCGTATTTGAATATGAGGAGGAGATGGTGGTACAACTTCATGCAGCCATGTCATGCTCGCCAACAACTTTGACGCATGCAGATGAATGTTGCTGGGATTCAAGCGGTAAGCTCTCGATTTCTAAGGATATTACCTCATCTTTGCTCGCTCCGCAAGCATCTGTCTCAAGTGAAGGGGAAGGAATAAACTTCAAACTCATGTGGAGTGGTCTTTGTGAACCACGAGTTGAGATGACATTGTGGTTTACTCTTATAAGGAGGCTGGTGACCAAAGAGCTCCTATTTGAAAGGAGTCTTATACCATTAGGCCAAAGCATGTGCCCATGGTGTATGAGGGCTATGGAAACAATGAAACATCTATTTCTTTGTCCGAATATGACGGTGTTTTGGGAGAATATTTTAAGGTAGTAGAATGTGTTTTTCTTGTTCAAGACTATGATAGCTGCGATCTATATGGATTGGTTTGCGTCTCCTTACATTTTTTTTATAATTTGGGCTAAACCCATAATATTGATAAGGACAGATGGGTTGAGATTGAGCCTCATTAAAACCTCCCTAAGAAAAACCCAGTGGGAAAAAGCTTCAGGAGGAAAAAGAGTACCCACCACATCCATTTACATACTTATGGGCCAATATAACAATTCCAGCCATTGCATCAATTTACAAGAAGACATAGATCTCACGGACTGCCTAAACCGCACAATACCCTCCAAAAAAGCGATAACGTACTCAATAACACGTAATACCCCACAACAAAATAAATGAAACAATACACCAAAACTGAGATGAGTGTGGAGGGTGATTTTTCGGTATGAGGGGTCTATCTAAATATGGTATGACTAAGAAGTCTAGATCCTAGAAAATGCCATTCTATGGAGGATGAGAACCCGTTATTATGGCAACCCTCAAATACCTACTTTATCGTCCGTCTTTCCCATAAAGCTTGATGGGGAGTGTTAGTGAACACTACACCTGCTCTCAATGGGCCCCACGCGGACTTATGCTTCTATAAGGCGGAATTGACTAGAGTTGCCACCTAGTTTGACCTAAGGAACTAGGAAGGGAGGAGAAGGGTTCTAAGAACCGTTAATTGACTCTGATGATTTGTTCCCTGTGGATAGGACTTATCTGGTCATTTCAGAGATTCTATGTGGGTCCGCCCTGGGTTACACCCCTTATAAGTGGTAACGACCACGACTTCGGATTGGTGCCCGAGGAAACCTCGGTCTCCAATTGTCGGGATTGCCTTCTTTAAAAACCTTATTAGAGAGATTCATTTAAAAGCCAAGGACGGAGTTGAGTGTGGACTGAAGAACAGATGATTTCGAAAAGTTTGGAGAAATAGGCTGGTCTTGAAATATTGGTTGGTGAAGTTGGTTTGAATGTTGAGAGGTTTTGATTGTTTCTGAGAGGTTTGATGTTGTTTCGACTTTCACAAGGTTAAAAGGATGCTGGGAGTTTTGAGGAGCGAAAGGGCACTTTGGTCATCATCATTTTTTTTAGAGTTAAGGGGGGGGGGGGGGGTTTGGATCATTTGCTGGAGTTAAGGAGTTTTTGGTCATCTTGTAGAGCTTAGGGGTATTTTGGTCATTTTGTAGAGCTTAGGGGTATTTTGGTCATTTTGTAGAGCTGAGGGGTATTTTGGTCATGTTGTGGAGCTGAGGGGTGTTTTGGTCATTTTGTGGAGTTGAAGGTGTTCGGATTCTTTGGTGGAATTGAGGAGTTTTTTTGTGTTTGTAAAGTTTGGATTTTTGAATGGTCAAAATTTTGAGTGTTTTAGGAAGTCGAAAGTGTTGGTGGAGTGTGGAAGAGGATATTTGGTTTACAGGTGTTTGGGTTTTGAAGATGCTTCAGGTTTAAGATGGCTAAGGTTGTCCAGGAGCATTTAAGAATAAAGGGTCATATGTTAGTGAGACTTGTGACTCCGGGTTTGCTTGGGAAAGGATTGAGGAGTGCTTATAGGGTTAAAGCTCTAATGAAAGGGTTAGATAGATTTGTTTAGAATTGTCTCTCTTAAAATTTTAAAACCGAAAATCATTTTTGTTGTAAAAGGGCGGATAATCCCGAGGGATTACCCTATGTACCCCCTCGAACACGACACTTAACTAATAGTAAGTGCCAAGGCTCGAAAGATGGGGCAATGAATTTTTGTCGAAAAATAGGACTCAGAGAGAAACACCATGAATGAGATGTTCTCGGTCGAACCCTAATAACGTCTCTAACTCCCGGGTTTTAAAACATCAAAAAGCAAAAACATTGAAATCGAGCGGAAGGGAGTTAGACGATTCCAAAATCTCGGCTACAACTAGGAAGGTCGTTACTTCCCTAGCACCCCGCCTTGTGAAAATCTAGGCTGCAATTAGGGGAGGTTAGTCACCCTAATGCCCTGCCTAAAGAGATCCAGACTGCGACAAGGGAGGTTATGACCCCAGTGCCCCGCCTCGGATTCTTAGTTTGGAAGGGAGACAAGTGATGCCTAACTAGGAAGAAAACGTTCTTTGAAAATGTTAGACACCCCATGTTTCCCGAAAACGGTTTATTTGAATTTTAAAGCTGAGTTTTAAAGAAGAGTTTGAAGTTGTTCGGAATCTTGATAAAGAAACACTGATTTTGAGAAATGTTTTTAGGCGAAAACTGTGTACGTGAGAAGAACTTTCTGCGTTTTGAGAAGAGTTTTCTGTGATGTGAGAAGAGTTTTTCCTTTAAAAATCCACAAAATGGTTCTTTTGAAACTTGATGAAGTTTAAATAAACTGATTGTTTGAAATTCAAGAAAGGAGAGATTTTTTTTTATTTTTGGAGTTCAAACGGGATTTACAAGGTGAGTTTGAACTCGATTAATCGAATCTAGGCTTGGAATTGAATCAGTTTGGTCAAACTTGGATGGTCAAGGTCGGATGGTCAAAGCTTGGTCAACTCGGATGGTTAAAGCTTGGTCTAAGTCAGGTGGTCAAAGCTTGGTCAAAGCCGGATGGTTAAAGCTCGGATGGTCAAAGCTTGGTCAAAGTCGGATGGTCAAGGCTTGGTCAAAGCTGGATGGTCAAAGCCGGATGGTCAAAGCTTGGTCAACTTTTAGACCTTTGGGTTGATTTTTGAGACTAGGGCGGGTTTTGAATTGGGCCGGCCTTTATGAATTGGGCCATGGGTTCAGGTCATGTAGTATTAGGCCATGGATTTTGGACCGCGGACTTGGGCTTTGGGCCGTGGACTTGGGCTTTGGGCAGTGGACTTGGGCTTTGGATTTTGGGTCTTGTTGGGCTTCGGGTTTTTGGGCCTTGGGCTATGGGCCGTGGCTTTTGGGCTTGGACCAAGTTTTAGAGTTGAGCTGGATTGAAAATGTCAATGGGCCGAGTTTGGGAGTTGGGCTGGATTGAATATGTCAATGGGCCGAGTATGGGAGTTGGGCCGGATTGAATATGTCAATGGGCCGAGTCATGTGCAGTTGGGCCGGGTCATGTGGTTTTGGGCCAAGTCATGTGACATTCAGTCATGGGCTTCAGGTTTGGGCCAGATTAGTGGACTATTGGAGTTGTGGGCCGGATTGGCTCCTTGGAAGTGGGCCAACAATAATTTTATTATGTTAAAACAAACCGAGGATTTGGGATTTGAATTCAGAGAGAGATAATCCTGATTTTGATGAAATGACTTCTTCTTTTAATTGAAAGAAGGACCGGAGAGGAGATTTTTGGGTCTGGACAGATGGGATAAAAAGGTTTACTAATCAATTGATCTTGATTATGGGTGTGTTGAGGGTAAAGGAGGATTCCACCCACATAAAACGAATGAGAGACCCGTTAGGCATGGGGTGGTTTCACATCCTAAACCCTCCTAAATTAGCCTTAAGGGCTTGTTTTTTGAAGTTTTTGTTCTTATATACATACAAAGGTGGTTTGGGTGTTTTCTGAAGTTATAGGAGATTATTGCCCCACGAAACGAATGAGACCCGTTAGGTGTGGGGCGATAATACATCCTAAACTTTTCTATCAGTTAAAGGGATCTAGAGGGTGATAACTAGGGATTAATAATTATAAGAGAAAGATAATT
Organism: Limonium bicolor; assembly: GCA_023374045.1. Lineage (NCBI taxonomy): Eukaryota > Viridiplantae > Streptophyta > Magnoliopsida > Caryophyllales > Plumbaginaceae > Limonium > Limonium bicolor. The sequence continues at coordinate 104,149,247 of CM041779.1, forward strand.
AGTTTGTAATGGAAATGAATCTAAATTACAAAAGTAACTAAGCGAACCAATAGAGCAAGGATATACACATGACACTGTTAGAATGCTACCAAAGTGTAAACATATTATCTGAATGATATTTACAGTCAGCTAAGAAGGTTACAAAAACTTAACTGGGAAAAAACATGATTGAAAAGCCAAGAGTGATTAGAGCTGAAAGAGGGTAATCTTAGAACTGGTCGGCTAATTAATTTTGACAACAAAACCTGAATTAGAAACATTCTAGTTCAATCACGTAGAATATAATGAGCTATAGTTTCCATTTGCCAAAGCATTCTAAGTTCGTAGCTAATCTGATTGGAACTTGCAGAAACAAAAGCCTGAGTTATTAATCTTGATTTATTCAACCTTCTCACAAAATGGCGTCTACACCATTCATCTTCTAATCTGATATAAAACAGGGCAGAACAAAGGAAGAACCCAACATAATACACTAGAAAAACTAAATAAGGGACTGATCTATCTTGTTCATTGAGACTGGAACGCAAACTACAACACTAGGCTGATTATCAGACATCAGAATGTTCAATCTTCTTTTATACAACAGAGAAGCCAACATACATGCATCTGCACCAGACTGATATGGACGTCTTGTATGCAGTTAAGTAGTAGGATAGCAAAGTAACTAATCACAAAACTCATACGCACTTGTTCTTCATATAGGTACGATATTCACAACAATTATTCTAGAGTTATTTTGGTAAGAATGAAATACCGAGAAGCAGGCCAAAAAGTGAAGCATTTCCTACATGAGAATACCAGCTAGAACAAAAAGAAATAGAGCAGATGTTAATCCAGAAGATAATCGTATGGACATAATACAAGAGTAAGTGTAACTGGTGGTTAATTCAGAGTATGAAACAGAAATATAACTACCCTTGACAAAGATCAAAGAGCTTGAGTTATTTCCAGTATTAGCCTCAAAAGAATAATTGACAATTGGATTTATGTACCAAGGAGGTTATTGGCTTCTGTACAACAACATATACAAACACAGTGGCAACGAGTTGACAGAGTAAAATTGATTGTACAACCACACATGGATCCTGCTATGCAAATAAATATCACGCATAAAGATTTAAAGTTATTCAGACTAGAACGAAGTACCAGATGTAGGACGATTTCTTTCTGCAAAACAGTGAGCAAGGGAAGAGACATATAACAACAACACCAGTCACCAGGTTAGCTTAATCAAATGATCAAAATGGCACAATATAGCGGTACTGATTGGGGATCTTGTGGTTATGCTATCGGACTATCAAACCAATTTGAATCAGACCAAAGAGGAGTTCCAAAGTTCTGAATTAAATCGGCACCACCTATAGCTAAAATCTTTGATTCGACGTGAAGTAGACAGACTAACTGGTCTTTGAAACAAGGAAGTCGATATCGCTCCACTTTTTTTTTATGATCGAAACCTACATCCTTTGACAGCTTGATAAACATAATCCAGAGTTGATACATTTACCAGAACTCAAACCTGTCGACAACAACATGCTAGTAATAGGGGAGCAAAAAGGGAGTTCTAACCCATCAAAGAAGGTATATCAACAACGCATGATTCTGAAGGAATGCTAATCAGCTACACCGAGAGCATCAGACATAAACTGAATACATATCAACTATGATTCTGAGCCCAACTCGATTTCATGTCCACTTCATGAACTCCGGAGTCCATGGTGGATTTGGCGTTCAATCAGAGATATATGGAAACAGAGATTAGATGAATAAATATAGCATCGGACATTTTCACGCTCGAAGCATACAAGACACGCAGAGGACAGATTAAATTTCGCAAGTCTTATTAACTTATGGTTCTAGATCCAACAGAACAAACATATTCACCATAAACAACAAAGAGAAATGTGGAATATAGAAGATGAGATATGGGAGAGGACAGAAAGTCGATAATGATAGCAGATCAGTTTATGCACCAGAAAACACAAATGGACTTTGTGTTCACCGGAGACTATTATGCACGTTCGGAATCCGAATAGCCAACGCTTAAAGCCATACAAAATCAGTAAGAAGGGAGAAGAAGAGGAAACACGACCTTCAACGAATTTACAGGTGAAGATTTCCAGCAAAATCGTGAGAAGAGAAGTTTGCAGGGGGCGTTTGAAAATGATTTCTGGATGATAAGACCGAAAACGGATAGTAGAAATGAAAACCGAAAGCGAACAAAGGGTCTCGAAACCGATTTTTTCTAGCACAACAGAGATGGAGCTCGCACCTACCTTATTCGTTGATGAAGAAGGTGCGGATTTTACGGAGAGCAACGGGTCAACCTCCGGTGGTCATTCAAGATAGAAGAAAATGTTGGCAGTGAGAAACCGATACGGTGGTTCACGATGGAGAGGGAGATGATTTCGCAGTGGCCATTTCCCTATCACAGGATGAAGACGAGATGGGCATTTTGAAGGAGTTGAGAAGCCTTCAAGCTTCTTCAGCGTTGAGTACCGAGGAAGCATGCAGAGAGTGTTGGGGGAGGGGGCGATCGACTCTTTCAAGAATTCAAATCCATACTGTAGTGTTCTTTTTTTTGTAGATGTGGGCTTACCGAGACTGGAGTGGACTGACACAAACAACAACAAAACAAAAAAAGAGTTCTGCCCATTCACAGGTAAATAAAAATGAGTTCTGCCCATACATGGGTTTGAACCCGAGACCTCCATGCATTCCCTCCTACACCTTACCCGGATGAGCTGCAACGGTACTTAGTACATAATGGCAATGACCAAAACAAAAGCTATGTCGTGGGCTAAAATAAATTGAAAACGCTCCACCCCCTCGCCAGGGATCAAACCCACGACCAATTGATTGCATGGCGAGTATATTGACCAACTACGCTGGGTAGAATTTCAGTATATTCATGGGAGAGATAATACAAAACCTCTAAATTCGACTGGCTAACTTTGTTTTTCAAGAGTTACGAATCCAAAAGAAAGTATATACAATAAAAAGAGATGATTAATCTAATGCATGAAATTATGGAATCTAAAGAGGTTCAAAACATAACGAGGCATAAATAAATAGAAGAACACATGCACATGAAGCAATAAAATAATGTTCACAAAATGATGATGCGAACGCATAAAATAAAGTAAACAAAATAATGATGGAAATGATGATGATAAAAATAATGAGAAAATCAATCGAAATGCTAGGTAATAACAAAAGGGTGAAATATTTTTAAAAACAAAAGCAATAAAATAAGTATACAAAATGAAGTCATTTTAAAAACAGATTACAATAAAATAAATAAAAATAA